>JAULAV010003173.1:0-50001 GCA_030789695.1 Scilla litardierei | reverse complement strand
AGAGCACTGCCAAGCTTCTTCAAGCCTAAAGTCATCGCCATCCAAGAAGCAAAAGATCTATCACAGATGAGGGTGAAGGACTTGATAGGCAACCTAATGTCCCATGAGCTTGAGTTGCTGAACATTGAAGAAAGAGAGAAACCTGAACTAAAGGAAAAGGTTCCAAAACCACTAGCTCTTCAAGCTAGCGAGGATGACAGCGAGGATGAGGAGCATGCTCTTATGGCAGCAGATACATCAAGACAAAACAAGGAAGTGCAGAGATGGCACAAAGGTTTAATCGCTCTAATAAATATAATCCTGCTAGAAATACTTCTGAACAGAATACTACTAATGATAAAGTTGAATGTTTTAAATGCAGGAGGAAGGGACATTATGCAAGGAATTGCCCATAAGAGACGTCTCAGGTTGCAAAAAAGAAAGGAAAAGCCAAAGTACTAACGTGGGACATGGACATCGAAGCTGAGGATGAGGATGAGGAGATTGTAGCCCACTCCTCCTTCTGCTTAATGGCAAAGAACAATGAGGTAATATCTTAATCTAAAGCAGGGCTCTTTAAGAAAATGCAAGAAGAAATTGATGAGCTAGATAATATTGTTGAATGCTATAGGAATTCTTGCTTTGAATTGCAACAAGAAAATTGCGACATTTTGAAGAATCTAAAAATTTAAAAGAGGAACTTTTGCATGCAAATCAACCATTGACTTGTTAAAAAGGGAAAAATCTAGCTCATCTGAAAAAGCTGCTTGTCTTTCTTGTCCTTACTTATTGAATAATATTAGCATGCTTAAGCAAGATTTAATTAAGCTTGAAACTGAAAAAGATTATATGATTAGAGAGCTTAATGATAAATTGTGCATGCTAAATAACGAGCTTAAAAGAAAAATGGTTGAATTTGAAAAGAAGGAAGAGGAAAACAAGAAAGCTTGTATAAGTAAATGTACTTTGCTTGTGAATGGGAATGCATTGTTGAAATCCAAAGTCTCTAGTCTTGAAGTGACCATTAAAATTTTTTCGATATGAAAACAATCGTTAGATATCATTCTTGGAAATCAATTATATGAAAATAATAGACGTGGACTTGGATTTGGTTTGAAAAATGTTGAAAAGCCTAAATTTAAGAAAATTCACAATGTGCTTCCATTGTTAAAAATATGCATGCAACGTGCTTTACTTGTGATAGCGTTGGTCACACATCCAATTATTGTAAGTTTAGGAACACAAACATAAAGTTCAAACAAGTGTGGGTTCCTAAAACTTTGATGACTAACACTAGTGGACCTTGTTGGATTCCAAGGTCACACATGACACCTTTCATGTAGGTGAGATGGAGATTTGGCGAGGAGCAATGAATTGAAAGTCTCATTTTTAGCTCCTTAGTCAAATGGCGACGCGAAGGTATATTTATTTCCCTTTTTGCATTCATTGCATACCTTCATAGATTTTTGTGTGTGCTTGATTTATTTCTTGTTTGTGTGCTTGTTTGTTTGCATCTTAGTTTGTTTTACTTCATTTTAAATGAGAAAAAAACACAAAATCAAAGAAAAAAATTGTGCTTAATGAATACCTCTTTATGAATCATTATAAGTGGTATTATAGTATGACCATTCATATCCTTGTAGAAATCATTGTATTATTATTATAGCTACATGCACATGTTAGACTTTATTTAGTATCCATGACATGTTTCATGAAATGAATGATTTGATTTCTACACCGACATGCTCACTTTCACGAATATTAAACTTGTTGTACATTTGGAGATTCATTTTATGAATATTGGAAAGTGAATGTAGATTAATAATAACTGAATAATCTAAGGGATATGATGTGTATTGCCATGAATAAAAATTGAGCACAAAAAGAAATGAAAAAAAAAACAAAACACAAAATTTTTTACATGAATATAGCTCCATATGAAAAATGGATACAATTCATGGCAAGTACACTACCCACGAGTATCCAACATATGCTTTATGGGTAATCTTTAGCGTTGGTGTATTTTACTCGTCAAGCAATGCCAACCCCACATCTAAGAGTCCTTATAGGCTATGTTTTGGGGTTTGGTACATTGACCTCATTTTTAACGATGTGGAAAAAACCCAATCCTAGGTGATATTCATGTTAATTGGAAATGTGGATTGGTTTTGGTTGATGTTCTTGATTGAATCTCCCTTTGTACTTCAATGGTTAATTATCACACTTACACAATGGTGCTGAAGTCAAAATTGCAATTTTCATTGAACTTGAATTGCATACTCTATGAAAAATGACATGCAAGTGCTAGTTATAATTTATAATACTTTATTGTTGCATGTGATATTTGATTAACTTCATTAATACGTTTTTGATGATAACAAAGGGGGAGAAAAGGTGAAGATTTGGTATTATTTTGTTGAGTGGCATTGCATGTGGTATTATTTGTTGAAGGGGGAGCACTAGAAATACATGTTCAAGGGGGAGCTTGAAAATAGGGGGAGCTTGCATATCACTATTGCTATATTGTTGTGCATGTTAGTAATGCTTGAACGTCTCATTGTATACATCATATGCATTACATCCTTCACCACACTTCACGCACACATTTCTCATTGCTCAAATCTTTTATTGGTTTGTCATCATCAAAAGGGGGAGATTGTTGGAAGCAATGATCTAGGATCTCTAGTTTGATGATAACAAACGTGTACGAACTATTTAACGTGTGTGTTAAGTGCCTTTCAGGACTGGCAAGCTTGTGATTCTCTAACATGATGACTTGGCCAAAAATATGGAGATTATAGCTTTGACTATTGGACTTGGTCAAAAGGAGAAGAGATGATGGGAGATCTCATTCCAAATCAAAGAGGGATGTGCTCAAATCTCAAATTGGTTGATTCAACCCAATCCTATTCTTAGTCAAAATTGAGATTGCACTCAAACCATCCATTGTCGCACTAAATCCCTACATGTAGGGGATTCTATCCTAGTCGACCAAGTCCATTGACGTGGTCTTTTTTTTGCCGCAAGAAACCCTAGCTTCCCCCTATAAGACCCATCATCCAAAGGCAAAGAGATGTGCAGACATAAGCATATATCTAATCCTAGGCTAGGGTTACCGGCATACAAAAAAATTCCCAAGACGACTATACCAAAAATCCCAAGGCAGTCACGCATCAAAGCCCATCTTCTTCATCGTAGCCACCAAGCCAAAGATCAAGTTACGGTAACCTTCATCAAAGCCCACCTTATTCTTCCTTGCCGCAACAAGCCAAGAAGAAGCTCATCTCCATTACTGCATCAAGAAACCATTTTAGAGATCTTGCTGACCCAGAGGAAGTGTCGCAACAAGCTGTCGTCGACCGCATCAAGTGCCGCACCCACCGAGCTGTGATCCATCACGTTGCAGTCGTAGAGTTCGTTGCCGCCGACAAGTTCTAGGTGCTAACGAGTCATCTTCGAAGGTGATGCCGTCGTGAACGTTGGCCATCATCGAGAGAAGACCCTGCTACCATCTTCTAGTCGCCACGATCATCTTCTCGCTGCCACGACGTCCAAGCCACTGTGAAAATGTCTCCAGCTTGCTACCAAACTCTCACCGCTTGAGCGCCACCATGGAGAGAGAAGCTAGTCGTCGAGATCTTTGTGCTGTCGCAGAGGAGTGATCTGCTGCCATGAACCATCGAGTCGACATTGTCTTCAATGTCAGGGTGACGTGGTGATCGTGAACCAACCCCCGTACTGCCATGAAGAGCCGCACGTCAGAGTCGGAGCCGATGGGTCACCGTCGAAACATCACCTCGTCGCCTGCATCTCCAAGGAGTCACCACAATACTCATTACCGTGAAGAGCCATCGTTGAAGCGTCTGTCGCTGTTGAAGAGAAGCTATCGGAGAAACAGCACCCCAGGCGAACTCGAATTACAACATATGCATGAAAACTTGCTGACGTGGAAAATTAAAGTGATTGTTGTGCGCACAGACAGACTCAAATTAGTTAGTACTGGAATTTCTATACGCACAGACCAGATTGCTATTCATCTTCGTGGAGACACAGATTGAGATCTATGAGTCAGATCAAGACACCGTTTGTGCCAGACTGAAGCTGACGCCATGCTGAACGACAGAGATGACACATCATCATAATCTGAGCATTTTTGAACCCTTTACTTTACCATTATATTTATGATTGTGTGTAGATCTCTGTTGGGGAAACTTACCAATTTTGTGTTCTTTGAGACTTGTTTAGTCTGGAACTAGACAAGAGGGCGTTGACAAGCGGGACTTGTCAAGATAGATCATTTACTAGGTTGATAGTGTTCTGCACTCGGGGAGTGTGTTACGTTCTAGGTGGGGGTAGGGAGCTCAGGACCGATTGTAGTTGTACAAAAGGAACATACTAATGATAGTATTTGCTTGGGGGTTGGAGTAGGTTGTGGGACGACCGAACCAGGGTATATCTGTGCATATTTTGTGATAGCTTCATATTTACCCTGCTAGTGATTATTAACTGCATGTGATTTCTCGTGGGTTGCGTGAGAATTTTTTATAAGCCTATTCACCCCCCCTCTAGGCTTAGATCCAAATCCAACAGATGACAATGCATCAATGGACTTTAATGTAAATTATATGATATTTGATGTATTTTTATATTCCTTGTCTTAGAATTTAAGGCCTTGATAAAAACTCCAAAAACTTAGGAACACACTAAAAATGGGTTTAAAATGTTATTTTTGAATATTTTCAAAAAAATTTCCTAAGTTTTCAGAGTTGGTATCGCATGTATCTGCTTGTAGTCGACTCCCAAATGTTCTGGGGTCGACTACCAGATAGGAAAATTACTGTCCCTATTAGTACACGTGTACAGATCATGGAGAAGTATCCGCATACCCGACCCATTTAGTGCCAACGACCCGAAACTCGTCATTAATGTGAAGTTATACCGAGTCAAGCGAACGGCTCACTCGACCGTTAAGCTCCCGCTGATACTCAAGGGGATGTTAATGGGACTGAATAAATGGGCAACCGTTATCTCGAATCCTGGAGAAGATTGCATCCAAATCAATGAGGGACACTTACTTAAAATCAATAGAGAACTGCCTATAAATACTTGAAAGGACAATGGTAAATGGGTCCAATTTCCAAGGTACGAGATCTAATACATAGACTTTACTCTTTCAGCATATATTTCTTCCACTAAAGAGATTGCGACGTCAGATGTGAGACGAATCTCTGTGGGTCGATCTCAGCTGCTCCAAGCTCACTCTCTTCCTTAAGTTCCCATTCTAACTTAAGCATCGGAGGGGATTTTGGTCGAAACCCAGATCCGACCCCTCTGACGCTTCCTTGTGGTGCAGATCGCCAAGTCTCGACCTTCTATAATGGTCGTTCCGAAGCCTTTCAGCCTCGATCGGTCGACATACAGGCCGCTCGAAAGTCAATCAAACATCGCAAGCCATCAATCATCCATCAATCGACCCTGGTACTTCCAACCTAGGGTCCCACTCAACTCGCTGACGAGGCTCCGACTCAGCACGAAGGGTCCACGTCAGCAAGACAATTGTTTTGGTCATTTTTGGCCTTAACAGTTTGGCTCCGTCTGTGGGAAACGGAGTCGACATTCCAGTCTACTAAATATATCGACCATGTCGACTCACCCATCAACACCCTCTGGTGATGCCTTGATACCTCCCAGCGTCAGCACCATCAACATGATAATGGGAGGTCCACCGCACCCAGAACTATCAACCTCGTTCCAAAGCTCCTATACCAAAAGGTTGATGGCAATATCCGTGGCGCAAAAGCATCCCAGAGATTCTACACCTCCTATATCCTTCTCAGATGAAGATCTAGAGTGTGTAGAAATGTCGCATGATGATGTCGTCATCATCACAGACTCCATCAACGAGATCGTCGTAAAGAGGTTACTCGTTGACACTGGAAGCTTGTGTGACATACTTTTCTTCACCACGTTGGAGAGAATGAGGCTATTCTCAATGGAGTTGAAGGCTTGTTCAGGACATCTTGTAGGATTCACCGGGCATTTCGCTCCAATAGCAGGCATCATCATCCTACCGGTGACCCTAGGTATGCATCCACGATAAGTCACTCGCCTGACCAATTTCATAGTGGTAAAGATGAATTCGGCATACAACGGAATCATCGGCAGACCACTACTGAATGCTATAGAAGCGTTGGTGTCAACTTTTCATTAAATGATCAAATTCCAGACTCCTGAAGGAGTTGGGAAAGCGAGAGGAAATCAGAAGCAAGCACATTCGTGCTATACTCTGTCCACCGCTTTGAGAAAGGTAGGGCATGCAGACCCAGTCGATCCCAAAGATGAGGATCGACGACCTGCGACAGTCGAAGAGACGGAGAACATCTGGATCTCCGAAGAAAAAGGAAAGACTGTCTCTATTGGGTCGATGCTCCCTCACGACCTAAGGGAGTTATTGATCGCTCTCTGAAGAGAGCATGCCAATATATTTGCCTGGTCCTTGAAGGATATGCCCGGCACCGACCCCAAGATAATATCCCAAAAGCTAGAAGTCGACCCGACTTCCAGACCCATGAAGTAGAAGAAGATGAACATGGGGGGGGGGGGGGCAAAAAGATGAAGGTCGCAATGAAGGAAGTGGATCGACTTCTGGAGTTGGGCTTCATTCGTGAGGTCAAATATCTTGATTGGCTCTCGAAGGTCGTGATGGTAAAGAAGGCAAACGACAAACGGCAAATGTGTGTCGACTTCACAAATCTCAATAAAGCTTGTCCGAAGGACAGCAACCCCTGCTCCGAATCGACCATCTGGTCGACAGTGATTCGGGCTACGAACTCCTCAGCTTCATGGATGCATTCTTAGGATATAATTATGCGTCTGAAATCTACTCTGAAACGATGTAGTTTACCACAAGCGCACGGTATAGTGGCAAGCGGGTATCGAACATGGGGAAGCGGTGCTATACTACCTATCGACTCCTAGGTTGAGTTAGACTTGCGGGTTTATTGGTGGATGTGGAGTGTGGAGGGTCGTAATGGTGATGGATGCGAAGGTTGTATCACTCAACATTGCAAACACGGGGGTCTACACAAAGAAAGAAAGAAATAAAATACAAAAGATTAGGGCTTAGGGCTCACCATTAGGATTATCGGACGTCAATGCTTGGTTAAGAATTCTACGTTGCGTTGGTTTAATTGGGGGATCGTAGCATCTAGAATGTAGAATTCATGGTTCTAAGCACCATGAATCTAACATATCACATTAGCCCGTAAGTGCACACAATACGTGCATTAAGGATCTACGATAATCTCACCACTCTCATGGTTCGAATGCTCTCAACTCGTACCACTCTCATGGGTTAGAGCTTTGAGGTATTTTGGTGTCTCTTATTAACGCAATAGAGGTAGCCACCCGTCAATTAGTTATATAGTTCATCGATGGATCCCCTCAAGGCACGAGCCGGGCATGGTCACATGCCTCGGTTGAATCCATTAACTTCCTAATTAAATCCGTAGGATATTCCTTAAGCTAATCGATTCCACTGATCGTGGGCACGATCTCAGTACGAATTCTCCTAGGGATCTTGCTAGATCAACCAAAATACAACCCCTTTTATACCCAACGCACCATTAAAATCCCAACTTTGCAACTGAGTCCTAAGATCCATGGGCTAATCCCTTAGCCCAAGAAAAGATTACCCAAGCATAGCAATATCAATAGATAAAATAACGCACAAGAAATTCATTGCATGCATCAAGAATGGATAAACAATAATAAATCACAAAGAAATAATAGAAGAATTAAAAAGGGCAAAAATACTTATCTTGATACAAAGGAGGGGCCTAGGGCATAGCCAAACTCCAAAAGATCGTCTCCACAAAAGCTCCTAAAAAGATCTAAAAATTCCTCCCTAAAAAGTATACAAAAGTCTCCCCAAAAACTCCTCTAAAAATCTCCCTAAAACTCCCCTACAGAACTCTCCCTTGGCGGCTCAGAAGAAGCACCCCAAAAAACCACACAATCGTCCCAAAAACCCGGGCACAGATCAAGTTTGAGCCCACAATGACTCGGTCCGAGCACAAAGCTGCTCGGTCGAGTCGTTCGACAGCTCGGAACGAGTAGTAGGTTGCTCGGTCTGAGTTTTACAGAGAATCCAAGCCCCCAAAATATGTTGCTCTGCCAACTCAGGCTGATTCGGCGATGCTTGGTCGAGTATGAGGTTATTCGGGCCGAGTAGGAGGCTGCTCGGACCGTGTAGGAGGTTGCCCGGTCGATTGGGGGACTAAAAACACACTTCAGCCTCATTTGCACATGACTCGGGCCGAGTAGGAGGTTGCTCAGACCGAGTAGGAGGTTGCTCAGTCGAGTCAGACACCAAAAACAGCATTCTGACTGTGTAGTGCACGACTCGGGCCGAGTAGAGTGCTACTCTGCCGAGTAGGCTGCTGAGAAAAATTTCAGCACTGCATCATCAACTTGCAGAAATTCCCCAAGGCTCATCCGACCTCCGATTGGCGCGTTCTTAGTGGTGTTGGAACCGACTTGAAGTCTACTACCTGGGAAAAATATTGAAAAATCCCTTGTGATAGCAGATTTAGAAATAGTGCACGGCTATCCTGTTTTCAGCACTTCGGGTCGCTCGATTCCTTCGCCGCATCATAGCTCGATCATGCAACTTTCTCTCTTGCCCTTTCCTTGCTCCAGTATTCTTCTTTGGCACCTTGAGCATGTCATCATGAGTCTCATTGGTGCTCTCACGTCGCCGATCGTCTTATCGACTCCAAATTGCTCCAATATCGCTCCAAATCCCTGAAATGGAATAAACGCTCCGAAAGTCATATTGTTCCAAATAATAGCACAAAAGCGTATAAAATGGGGGTTTGGAGGGTGAACTGTGTCATGAAGGTATGCGATAAAACATGTAAACTAGGAGCATATCAAAATCCCCCAAGCTTACCTCTTACTCGTCCTCGAGGAAGACGAATACGAAGCTCACCGGGAGGTAAAAATAAGAAAACAAAAAGGAATATGAAGAAAAGAGGGTCGCTAAATTATTCTCCCATCAACATTCACCATATATCACAATGGCTCAGAAAGTAAATCACACACTACCACAGAGATTTCATATCTTATATAAACGAAGTTCTTGAGAGTTAAGAATGAACGAAAGGGGTCTCTCTAGTATTCAAACATTTAGTTTATATCAACATCCTATGTTTCATAGCATCGAATATGCATAACATTGGCGACACACTTTTCAATCAGAAGATATAACTGAAGCATAGAAATTCACACACAACATGCAATAAAGAATAGAATAAAAATCAAGACTTACACATCCTCATATCAAATCATAAGAAATCCCCATAACTAAATTGTTTCGTTAAGTTTTAGCATTGTCAAACTTTACCGTTCGTGCACGACTCCACTCTATTGTCATGCTCACTCATGTGGTCAAAAGATTCCCCCCCCAGCTTGAATTGAGGCGCCGCATCCAATGAAGTATTTGTGGATTTGTAATTTTGTTTGGGTTTTCCCAATAGTATATGTATTGCTCCAAGTAATGAAAATTGAGCTCTTCTTTGAATTTTAAGCTTTGTTTCCTTTTTTTTCTTTTTGGATTTTTGTATGAGCAATAGTATTTGTATTTTTGGTTTTTGGCTCCTTTTTAGCTTTTTGGACTTTTGGAGCAAGCTTTTCTTTTGTAGGGAACTTTTGGGAATGGACGCGGTAGAAATAGCTTTGGGGAGTGAAATCAAGGGACATGTAGAGAATATAAGGTATATGTGGAGAAGGAATAAATATAACACTCGGTTCACTCAAAAGTGTGCACAAACGGTTTTGTAAAATAATACATCAACTAAGCTCGTATAACAGCATGTGTATCCTTAATCATATTAATGAGTGGTGACGTCAAGGAGTAATATTTTCAATTATATCAAGCATGCAATAAGAATGCGAATAAGAGATGAAAGAAAGGCTTTTGAAATTATAGTGATGAGTGAATCTTGGTGTGTTTCCAATGAAAGCATACTAGATACTACTCTACATATTCAGTTTCAATAAGCTTCATGCATTCGCACCAAAGAGATCATCAAAAGAATATTTTCAAGTACTTATAAGGATTAGGATAATGAAATTCTCTGAGTAGCGTTGAGATAGAGGTGAAAGCATAAGATAAAACATCACATGGAACATATCTAGCAAAAGAAAGAGAAGAAAATATAGAAATACAAATAGAAGAAAGAAATAAAAGAAAAACATGCACGCAAAGTGATGCATGAACGCACATAAAAGGAAAATATGATGGAAAAAACAAAAAGATGATGCCAAAATTTGAAAATTTTGAAAAATCTTAAAATAAAGAAAAAATGCAACTAAATGGCCTGGAAATGCACTCCCCCAAGCTTAAACTTCACATTGTCCTCAATGTGACCATAAAAAGAAGAAAGTGAGGAACAACGATAAAAAGGGGGGGAATGAAAAATGATGACATGAATGATATGACATCCTAATGCAACTACATGCACATGCAATGATACATGAGAGCTATTTCTCCGAAGCTTATACCAAACAATCATATTCAGATGACTAGATCAAAAAGGGCACGGCTTCGCTAAGCGAGATCAAGTCAAATGAATAAGAAAGTGAGTATTCACTTGAAAGAAATGCTCGGTGGTGGTGAGAAAAATGGCGGGACATATTAAAATACGAAGAGGGCAATTAATAAAAATAGTGGGCTCGGGGTGTAAAAGATAAATGAGCCGTCATATGAGATGAATTTATTAAACTAAAAAACATATAAAATCCTATACGGTCCTCTCGCTGCCGAGAGGATTCGTGTTTATTGAAAGCATAGAATTCTACACTACTGGATTCGTACCACCTGTAGCAAAAGGCGGATCCAGAATCTTTGTCGGTGCAGGCAGCTGCTCTATCTGCACTTTTCGTGGCTCCGCCAGGTGTGCATCTCCACGGGCTCCATCAGATTCCAGCAATGCGGCCCTAGCATCTCCCCAAGGACTCCACCTGTACCCTGCAAGAGATGAACCGCATCAATCTGATGTGGATAATATTTCCCAAAAATAAATGTATTCCAGAGAGGGTCATCAACAATAGTATTTAAAATAAAAAATGATTGATAACACTCCCCTGGAAATAAATCTCTACTCTGATGCACCACATTGATCCACTCCTCGTTGTTTTCCTCTGGTTCCTCAGGTAAGTCTGGCATAATGGAGTGGGTCTCGTCAGGGTGCTCCTCATCATCGTCAGACTCATCCCAGCGCACCTCCTGATCATATCCAACAGCGTCCATGTGTGCTAACTCCTCGCCCTCCTCATCATATACGTCCCATTGTACCTCTTGATCATATGTATGTGTATCCTGCAAAAGGTGCAATGAGTCATGGAAATCCGAATCATAATAAATATCATACACGGGAGGGGAATCAAATGTAAAGGGCGAGGAGGTGAAGAGAACTCCCTGAAGGGCTGCAGTAAGCTCTGGTGTGTGGTCCTCAGAATCAGTGGAAGGACGAGGTGGCTGCAGAAGCTCTGAAGGAGGAGGGTGATGCTCGGGATCCTCATGAATGGCTGTGTCCTCGTCCCGACGCATGACCACATCGACAAAAGTCTCTGGCACCGCATGCAATATGTAAAATAAATATAGCTCGGCCTCCTCGCAATGCACTGCCTCTCGGGCTCCTCTGGTATAGTAGGCAAAGTGAATTTCATCTTCTCCTTTCTATGCCTATGTCTTCGTTTCTGTCCTGGAACCCGAGGCACTGTATGTTGGCGCTTGGCCCTCTCAATAACAGGTGCAGGTGGCTCTATGGGCTCCTGTATCTCTGCCACGGTGTAAAAGTGGGTCTTGTGCCCCTCAACTAGAGCGCAGACTCCATCATCAATTGTGCCTGTGGAAGAGATACGATGAGTAATAAACTTTTGAAATCCAAGCTCAAAAGGGTGACCTGTCGTTACCGTCAATGGATCGGTGCATCGAACTGCGTCCACGATGCCTCTCAATAGTTCCATATATGTGTCCTCCTCTGGTAGCTCAGATGTCTCTGTTTGTGGAGTGTTAATGGTGTAAAGGTGGATGTGATCACCTTCAAGTGAAGCACACACTCCATCTATGATAGTACTTGCATCAGATACATTAGCCATAATACAATCGATGAGTGCTTGGTCGGATGGTTTACCTATCGTAACGGTTAGCGATCCAGTAGATCGAGCATCATCTATAATATGCTCCAAGGTTGCTGACAGCTGCAGATCACTGAACTTTCCCACTTGCATCCTCTTCATAAACTCACGTGAGGGTCCCTTCAGTCTTCCAGCAAAAATATCAAATAGCCTGGAACCATCCCACTCATGGTCTGACTACGTATGGAACATCCCTAACATTCGTTCGAACTTGCAAAATGCTTCTCTGAAGGACTCTCCATTAGAATGATAGAATGTAGCGAGATATATATAAGACCGTATAGAACCCGGTCGCGTCTTTGAAAGTACCATTGCTGCATCAACTGTACCTGATCAAGAAAAATAAACAACCCTGGAAAAGACGTCAGTGGTACAAAGAGAGATAAAGATAATAATAGCAGGTGGTGGGGAAAAATCTCTCTGTTTTATTTATTTATAAAAATTTTTTGTTTTGTTTTGTTTTGGATTTTTTTAACGCAAGTTAATCAACCTAATTGTGGTAAATAGATAATATGGCGGAACGCCTCCCCGGCAACGACGCCATAAACTTGATGCGTCCGGAATCAACTCCGAAATGATGTCGTTTATCACAAGCGCACGGTATAGTGACAAGCGGGTATCGAACACGGGGAAGCGGTGCTATACTACCTATCGACTCCTAGGTTGAGTTAGACTTGCGGGTTTATTGGTGGATGTGGAGTGTGGAGGGTCGTAATGGTGATGGATGCGAAGGTTGTGTCACTCAACGTTGCAAACACGGGGGTCCACACAAAGAAAAAAAGAAATAAAATACAAAAGATTAGGGCTTAGGGCTCACCACTAGGATCGTCGGACGTCAATGCTTAGTTAAGAATTCTACGTTGTGTTGGTTTAATTGGGGGATCGTAGCATCTAGAATGTAGAATTCATGGTTCTAAGCACCATGAATCTAACGTATCACATTAGCCCGTAGGTGCACATAATACGGGCATTAAGGATCTACGATAATCTCACCATTCTTGTGGTTCGAATGCTCTCAACTCGTACCACTCTCGTGGGTTAGAGCTTCGAGGTATTTTGGTGGCTCTTATTGACGCAATGGCGGTAGCCGTCAATTAGTTATATAGTTCATCGATGGATCCCATCAAGGCACGAGCTGGGTATGGTCACATGCCTCGGTTGAATCAACTAACTCCCTAATTAAATCCGTAGGATATTCCTTAATCTAATCGATTCCACCGACCGTGGGCACGATCTCAGTACGAATTCTCTTAGTGATCTTGCTAGATCAACCAAAATACAACCCCTTTTATACCCAACGCACCATAAAAATCCCAACTTTGCAACTAAGTCCTAAGATCCACGGGCTAATCCCTTAGCCCGAGAAAAGATTACCCAAGCATAGCAATATCAATAGATAAAATAACGCACAAGAAATTCATTGCATGCATCAAGAATGGATAAACAATAATAAATCACAAAGAAATAATAAAAGAATTAAAAGGGCAAAAATACTTATCTTGATACAAAGGAGGGGCCTAGGGCATAGCCAAACTTCAAAAGATCGTCTCCACAAAAGCTCCTAAAAAGATCTAAAAATTCTTCCCTAAAAAGTATACAAAAGTCTCCCCAAAAACTCCTCTAAAAATCTCCCTAAAACTCCCCTACAGAACTCTCCCTTGGCGGTTCAGAAGAAGCGCCCCAAACCCCTCACAATCGTCCCAAAAACCCGGGCGCAGATCAAGTTTGGGCCCACAATGACTCGGTCAGAGCACAAAGCTGCTCGGTCAAGTCGTTTGGCAGCTCAAACCGAGTAGTAGGTTGCTCGGTCCGAGTTTTACAGAAAATACAAGCCCCCAAAATACGTCACTCTGCCAACCCGGGCTGATTCGACACTGCTTGGTCGACTTGGAGGTTACTCAGGCAGAGTAGGAGGCTGCTCGGACCGTGTAGGAGGTTGCCCAGTCGATTGGGGACTAAAACGCACTTCAGCCTCATTTGCACATGACTCAGGCCAACTAGGAGGTTGCTCGGACCGAGTAGGAGGTTGCTCGGTCGAGTCAGACACCAAAAACAGCATTCTGACCGTGTAGTGCATGACTCAAGCCGAGTAGAGTGCTACTCGGCCGAGTAGGCTGCTAAGAACAATTTCAGCACTGCATCATCAACTTGCAGAAATGCCCCAGGGCTCATCCGACCTCCGATTGGCGCGTTCTTAGTGGCGTTGGAACTATCTTGAAGTCTACTACCTGGAAAAAATATCAGAAAAATAGTGAAAAATCCCAGGTGATAGAAGATTTAGAAATAGTGCACAGCTGTCCTGTTTTTAGCACTTCGGGTCGCTCGATTCCTTCGCCGCATAATAGCTCGATCGCGTGACTTTCTCTCTTGCCCCTTCCTTGCTCCAGTATTCTTTTTTGGCCTTGAGCATGTCATCATGAGTCTCATTGGTGCTCTCACGTCGCCGATCGTCTTATCGACTCCAAATTGCTCCAATATCGCTCCAAATCCCTGAAATGGAATAAACACTTCGAAAGTCATATTGTTCCAAATAATATCACAAAAGCATATAAAATGGGGGTTGGAGGGTGAAATGTGTCATGAAGGTATGCGATAAAACATGTAAAATAGGAGCATATCAAAATCCCCCAAGCTTACCTCTTACTCATCCTCGAGGAAGACGAATACGAAGCTCACCGGGAGGTAAAAATAAGAAAACAAAAAGGAATATGAAGAAAAGAGGGTCGATAGATTATTCTCCCATTAACATTCACCATATATCACAATGACTCAGAAAGTAAATCACACACTACCACAGAGATTTCATATCTTATATAAACAAAGTACTTGAGAGTTAAGAATGAACGAAAGGGGTCTCTCTAGTATTCATACATTTAGTTTATATCAACATCCTATGTTTCATAGCATCGAATATGCATAACATTGGCGACACACTTTTCAATCAGAAGATATAACTGAAGCGTAGAAATTCACACACAACATGCAATAAAGAATAGAGTAAAAATCAAGACTTACACATCCTCATATCAAATCATAAGAAATCCCCATAACTAAATTGTTTCGTTAAGTTTTAGCATTATCAAACTTTACCGTTTGTGCACGACTCCACTCTAATGTCATGCTCACTCACGTGGTCAAAAGATCCCCCCCAAGCTTGAATCGAGGCGCTGCATCCAAAGAAGTATTTATGGATTTGGAATTTTGTTTGGGTTTTCCCAGTAGTATATGTATTGCTCCAAGTAATGAAAATTGAGCTCTTCTTTGAATTTTGAGCTTTGTTTCCTTTTTTTTCTTTTTGGATTTTTGTAGGAGCAATAGTATTTGTATTTTTGGTTTTGGCTCCTTTTTGGCTTTTTGGACTTTTAGAGCAAGCTTTTCTTTTGTAGGAATTTTTGGGAATGGACGCGGTAGAAATAGATTTGGGGAGTGAAATCAAGTGACATGTAGAGAATATAAGGTATATATGGAGAAGGAATAGATATAACACTCGGTTCACTCAAAAGTGTGCACAAACGGTTTTGTAAAATAATACATCAACTAAGCTCGTATAATAGCATGAGTATCCTTAATCATATTAATGAGTGGTGACGTCAAGCAGTAATATTTCCAATTATATCAAGCATGCAAGAAGAATGAGAATAAGAGATGAAAGCAAGCTTCAGAAATTCTAGTGATGCGTGAATCTTGGTGTGTTTCCAATGAAAGCATACTAGATACTACTCTACATATTCAGTTTCAATAAGCTTCATGCATTCGCACCAGAGAGATCATCAAAAGAATATTTTCAAGTACTTATAAGGATTAGGATAATGAAATTCTCTGAGTAGTGTTGTGATAGAGGTGAAAGCATAAGATAAAACATCACATGGAACATATCTAGCAAAAGAAAGAGAAGAAAATAGAGAAATACAAATAGAAGAAAGAAATAAAAGAAAAACATGCACGCAAAGTGATGCATGAACGCACATAAAAGGAAAATATGATGGAAAAAAACAAAAAGATGATGCAAAAAATTTGAAAAAATTCTAAAAATCTTAAAATAAAGAAAAAATGCAACTAAATGGCATGGAAATGCACTCCCCCAAGCTTAAACTTCACATTGTCCTCAATGTGATCATAAAAAGAAGAAAGTAAGGAACAACGATAAAAAGGGGGGGAATGAAAAATGATGACATGAATGATATGACATCCTAATACAACTACATACACATGCAATGATGCATGAGAGCTATTTCCCCCAAGCTTATACCAAACAATCCTATTCAGATGACTTGATCAAAAAGGTCACAGCTTCGCTAAGCGAGATCAAGTCAAATGAATAAGAAAGTGATATTCACTTGAAAGAAATGCTCTGTGGTGGTGAGCAAAATGGCGGGACATATTAAAATACGAAGAGGGCAATTAATAAAAATAGTGGGCTCGGGGTGTAAAAGATAAATGAGCCGTCATATGGGGTGAATTTATTAAACTAAAAAACATATAAAATCCTATACGGTCCTCTCGCTGCCGAGAGGATTCGTGTTTATTGAAAGCATAGAATTCTACACTACTGGATTGGTACCACCTGTAGCAAAAGGCGGATCCAGAATCTTTGTCGGTGCAGGCAGCTGCTCTATCTGCACTTTCTGTGGCTCCTCCAGGTGTGCATATCCACGGGCTCCATCAGATTCCAGCAATGCGGCTCCTAGCATCTCCCCAAGGACTCCACCTGTACCCTACAAGAGATGAACCGCATCAACTGATGTGGATAATTTTTTCCCAAAATAAATGTATTCCAGAGAGGGTCATCAACAATAGTATTTAAAATAAAAAATGGTTGACAACACTCCCCTGGAAATAAATCTCTACTCTGATGCACCATGTTGATCAACTCCTCGTTGTTTTCCTCTGGTTCCTCAGGTAAGTCTGGCATAATGGAGTGGGTCTCGTAAGGGTGCTCCTCATCATCGTCAGACTCATCCCAGCGCACCTCCTGATCATATCCAATAGCGTCCATGTGTGCTAACTCCTCGCCCTCCTCCTCGTATACGTCCCATTGTACCTCTTGATCACATGTATGTGTATCCTACAAAGGGTGCAATGAGTCATTGAAATCTGAATCATAATAAATATCATACACTTGAGGGGAATCAAATGTAAAGGGCGAGGAGGTGAAGAGATCTTCCTGAAGGGGGGCAGTAAGCTCTGGTGGGTGGTCCTCAGAATCAGTGGAAGGACGAGGTAACTGCAGAAGCTCTGAAGGAGGAGGGTGATGCTCAGGATCCTCATGAATGGCTGTGTCCTCGTCTCGACGCACGACCTCCTCGACAAAAGTCTCTGGCTCTGCATGCAATATGTAAAATAAATAAAGCTCGGTCTCCTCGCGATGCACTGCCTCGACCTCCTCCTCGGGCTCCTCTGGTATGGTAGGTAAAGTGATTTTCATCTTCTCCTTTCTACGCCTATGTCTTCGTTTCTGTCCTGGAACTCGAGGCACTGTATGTTGGGGCTTGGCCCTCTTAATAACAGGTGCAGGTGGCTCTATGGGCTCCTGTATCTCCGCCACGGTGTAAAAGTGGGTCTTGTGCCCCTCAACTAGAGCGCAGACTCCATCATCAATTGTGCCTGTGGAAAAGATACGATAAGTAATAAACTTTTGAAATCCAAGCTCAAAAGGGTCACCTGCCGTTATCGTCATGGGACTGGTGCATCGAACTGCGTCCACGATGCCTCTCAATAGTTCCATATAAGTGTCCTCCTCTGGCAGCTTACATGTCTCTGTTTGTGGAGTGTTAATGGTGTAAAGGTGGATGTGATCGCCTTCAAGTGAAGCATACACTCCACCTATGATAGTACCTGCATCAGGGACATTAGCCATAATACAATCAATGAGTGCTTGGTCGGATGGTTTACCTACCGTAACGGTTAGCTATCCAGTAGATCGAGCATCATCTATCATTTGCTCCAAGGTTGCTGACAGCTGCAGATCACTGAACTTTCCCACTTGCATCCTCTTTATAAACTCACGTGAGGGTCCCTTCAGTCTTCCAGCAAAAATATCAAATAGCCTGGAACCATCCCACTCATGGTCTGACTACGTATGGAACATCCCTAACATTCTTTCGAACTTGCGCAATGCTTCTCTGAAGGACTCTCCATTAGCCTGATAGAATGTAGCGAGATATATATAAGACCGTATAGAACCCGGTCGCGTCTTTGAAAGTACCATTGCTGCGCCAACTGTACCTGATCAAGAAAAATAAACAACCCTGGAAAAGACGTCAGTGGTACAAAGAGAGATAAAGATAATAAAATAGCAGGTGGTGGGAAAAAATCTCTCTGTTTTATTTATTTATAAAATTTTTTTTTTGTTTTGGATTTTTTTAAACACAAGTTAATCAACCTAATTGTGGTAAATAGATAATATGGCGGAACGCCTCCTCGGCAATGGTACTGTCACGCCCCGCTTCCCTAAAATGGAGGCGAGACGTGAGAAGGTCCGCACGGGAGTGGAGCTGTGAAGCCCCAAACCCGATAAGCGTCAAAAAACATAAGCATGTCCATGTAACCATAAACGGAACAACAATAATAACACAAGGAGAGACAGAAATGAAATCTCAAATCTCAGAATTTGTCCAACATGAAAAATTAAGTTCAACATCCAGAAAAGCCACCAGGCTAAAAGAAAGAATCGAAAGGCCCAGGAAAAGGCCAACAAAAGGGACAACACAACAAAGTATTGGTGCCACGCACCTATAACAGAACAGTCTCAACAACAACACAAACAGTCTCTATGACTGATCGCCCGTGTCCATGAAGTCCTCGTCAAACACAAGCTCGGGCTCGGCGTCTGCAAACACCTCGTCCTCAACAACGAACTCAGGCTCAGGATCTAACATGTGTCACCCAAAAGAGTAAAGGGGCACATGTCAGCAAGTCTAAAACACTTGGGTAAGGAAACTGAAAGTAAGGCAAACTAACAACCTAGAATTTATAGTATGCATGATATGGCAGTTATGGTATGAGTGCACAAGTAATACATGGTGAAACAATAAGTACAAGAGAACAATTTTCAGGGCATGTCAAGAGTAGCCAAGCTACTAACAATCTCAATCTTTTCACTAATCACGTTTCAAGTTATTTGTAGATGTTTACGCCTTACAGCTGAACTGTTGGACATTCACCCTGATTGGCCGCTTAACACTACCCCAGAACCCAGAGTTTACGCCTTACAACTGTAGTTGCTGATCGGGCAGACTCCCAGTTGAATGGCCGCTTAACTCTTACCCCAAAACCCACGTGTAAACGAGCCAGGGTCCTTGTACACGATGCTCAGTAAATGAGCCAGGGTTGCCCCGCACAAGAGCTCGTTTCCTGGATCACAAACCAGGAGCGTATTTCATTTGGCATAGGGGTGCATCTAGCCTCAATCATTTCACAAGGTGTAGCGGAGCTACGCAATCACGGGATCACTTAAAGAATGCAATGACATGACAATTAATTCGCGTACCGTTAATGAAAATTAAACATGACATGGTAGTTGTGCAAGATGATAAATGCCGGATCTAGCTTCGTTGTAAGCTAGTTCCTAAAATTACGCCTAGACGAGTATCATTTCGTTGCCTAGTCTCTTTTACGCCTACAACAAGCAAATGGCCTAAGACATGGCCCAAAACCCTAAGTGGCAAGTTTCACTTGCCTAGCACCGAGGATGACGATCAACGAGGCCGTCACACAAATGCTAACTACGGAGATGAGATCGCTGCCATGGCAAAAAAATATTAGGACAACATCCAACCTAGTTTTATTAGGGTTTCACAAAAACCCAAATGGGTTAAGAGAATATTATAGAATCGAGTCATTACCGAATCGTTAGCGGAAGAACGATGCCGAGCAAGCACGTCAACGGAAGAAACGATCCGGGGAACCTACGGTTCAGATCTGGAAATGGATGGAGTAAGTTGGAGAAATGGGGTTTTGGGGATTTTGAGGGTTGGAGATGGCCCAGGGCATGGTGGCCAGCTTAAATGGAGAGGGGGAGAGGCTCTTGATGAAGGAGGAAGGCTAGAGGAAGGTTGGGGAAGATCAGAGGTCAAGGGGGAAGGAAAGAAGCCAGGAGAAGAGAAAGAAAGAAAAGAAACGAAGTGGGTTATTTATAGAAAACGACTTGGCGGCTGCCCAGAAATTAGGGTTTCTGGGGTCATTAGTCGGTCAAAGAAGAGTGGCTGACCGACTAGTTTAAGAACTAGTCGGTCGGTCGACCAACTGTGACCGACTAAATCCAAACAGTAACCCAGGTCGACAAAATGGTCAAAGAATTAGCCGGTTAAAGAACAATGGCTCACCGACTAGTTTGCAACCTAGTCGGTCGGTGGTTGTTCTTGGATCGACTAACGATAAACAGTAACTCAGGTAAAATGTATCAAGGGAACTAGTCGGTCTGAGAGCAAGTTCTGACCGACTAGTTTCACATCTAGTCGGTCGGTGGTTGTTCTTAGACCGACTAAAAATAAACAGTAACTCCTGTACAATAGATTCAATGAACTAGTCGGTTCCAATAGAGTTCCTGACCGACTAGATCTCAATCTAGTCGGTTGGTCCCCCTTCTTGAACCAGCTAAAGTGCACTAAAAGTGCCGAATCGAAGCACGAAGCTTCGGGAAGATTCCTATGGCTTCTAGGATCACTCTAACTCTAAAATATGAGCGATTTGAAGTTCGTCATGAGTGACTTACTCCAAGATCAACGATTCTAAGGAAGAAGCTAGAAAATCACGACGAAACGATCGAAAATGAAAGCTACGGAGACGAAGACCACACATAAGGAGAAAATCCACCAAAACATATATATATATAATATAAATAATCCAAATACATGAAAACCAGTCGTTACATCCTCCCCAACTTAAGAAAAATTCCGTCCTCGGAATTTCCCAACACTCACGTGTCCGGAAACAAAAGTGGGAAACGCTCTCGCATCTCATCGTCATTCTCCCAAGTAGACTCTCCTGGCGAGCCATGTCGCCACATCACCCTCACAAGATTGACAACCTTGTTCCGAAGTGACTTCTGACGCCTGTCCAGAATCAGCACTGGCTGCTGGTCTTACGTCATATCAGGGCGAACGGTAATCTCCGAGAAATCCACAGCATGAGATGGATCGCTAATGTATCGACGAAGCTGCGACACATGGAAAACATTGTGAACTCCTTCCAAAGATGGCGGCAAGGCTAATCGGTAGGCTACCTCGCCAACTTTCTCCAGAATGTCAAACGGTCCAATGTATCACGGGCTCAACTTCCATTGCTTCCCAAAGCGAATCACACCACGATTCGGGGAAATCTTCAAGAACATATGGTCGCCCGGCTGAAACTCCAAAGGACGGCGTTTAGCATCCGCCCAATGCTTAAAACGGTCCTGAGCAATCCTCAACCTCTCTCGAATGTTTCTGACAACATCCACGGCCTCCACAATCATCTCAGGTCCCAACAGCTCCCGATCACCAACGTCATCCCAACTCAATGGCGATCAACATTTCCTCCCATACAGCACGACAAATGGTGCCATGCCAATACTCGCCTGGAAGCTGTTGTTGTAGGAAAACTCTACCAGATGTAGATGATCCTCCCACGAACCCTTGAAATCCAACATGCACACCCTCAGCATGTCCTCCAAGATCTGGATCGTCCTCTCGGACTGGCCATCCGTCTGCGGATGGTACGCCGTGCTGAAACTCAGACGCGTACCCAAACTCTTATGCAAACTATGCCAGAACTAAGATGTGAACCTCGTGTCTCTGTCCGACACGATACTCACAGGGACTCCGTGAAGTCGTACGACCTCCTGCACGATTCACGTTACATCACTATCTAAACTAGGAAAAAGGAAATAAAAACGGAGAGTAAAAGAATTTACCTCCATGTATCTCCTCGCTAGCGCCTCAATGGATTGTCCCACTCGGAATGGAATAAAGTGCGCGGATTTGGTCAATCGATCTACGATCACCCAAATCGCGTCATTCTGCTTCGGACTCCGAGGTAGTCCAGTCACGAAATCCATAGTGATGTGTTGCCATTTCCACTCTGGAATCGGAAGCGGTTGTAGCAACCCTGCCGTACGCTGATGCTCCGCCTTTACCTGCTAGCAAACCAAGCACTTGGCTACACTCCGAGCCACACTCCTCTTCATACCATGCCACCAAAAGTTCAGACGAAGATCTTGGTACATCTTGGTCCCACCAGGATGCACAGAATACGGCGAATTGTGTGCCTCCACCATCAACTCCTCTCTAATATCCCCAGATGGCACACACAACCTGGCTCCAAACCTCAGCGAGCCATCCTCATAAATCAAAAAGTCAGTCTACAGACCGGCTTCCACCTGCTCCCGAATCTTCACCAGCTTCGGATCCTCGGCCTGGCCAGCCTTGACCCGATCCACGATCATCGACTGAATCTGCATACACATCAACGAAGAAGCCTCTCCAGGAAGAACAATCTCCACACCAGACTTGCAAAAATCCTGCTGCAATCTCCACTGCGAGGTCAAAATCATCACCGCTGGAAGCCTACTCAGCACATCAGGAACCACATTCACCTTGCCAGGGTGATACTGCAAATCAATCTCATAATCTGCCATGAGCTCCAACCATCGACGCTGTCGCATGTTGAGCTCCTTCTGAGTGAAAATATACTTCAAGCTTTTGTGATCGGTGAAGATCTTCACTTTCTCACTCAGCAGGAAGTGCCTCCAAATCTTAAGAGCAAAAATAACAGCAGCCAACTCCAAATCATGCGTCGGGTAATTCTTCTCATGAGTCTTGAGCTGACGCGAAGCATACGCCACAACATGCCCGTGCTGATGCAACACACAACCGAGACCCTTGCCAGAAGCATCGCAAAAGATCTCAAATCCATCGCTGCGATCAGGCACAACAAGAATAGGGACAGTCGTCAATCTCTCCCTCAGAACACCAAAGGCATTCTCACAATCACCCGACCAAACAAAAGGTACATCCTTCCGTGTCAATCTGGTCATTGGCTCAGCAATACAGGAAAAGTCCTTAATGAAGCGCCGATAGTAACCAGCAAGCCCAAGGAAACTCCGAATCTCAGACGCTGACTGCAGAACAAGCCACTCTCTGATGGCCCTGATCTTCTCGGGATCCACTGAAATACCATCTCCAGTCACCACATGCCCGAGAAAAGCAACTCTGTCTAGCCAAAACCCGCACTTCGAAAACTTAGCATACAGCCGATGCCTCCTCAAAACCTCCAACACCGTCCTCAAGTGCGAGGCATGCTCCTCCTCCGACTTTGAATAGATCAGAATGTCATCAATAAAGATAACGCCAAAATTATCTAAAAAGTCGTAGAAGATCAGATTCATCAGATTCATGAAAACTGCCGGTGCATTGGTTACACCGAAGGGTATAACCACAAACTCGTAGTGTCCATACTTCGTCCTGAACGCTGTCTTCGGAACATCTTCCTTCTTCACCTTCAACTGATGATAACCACTCCTCAGATCCAACTTCGAAAACACCCTCGAACCTCCAAGCTGATCAAAAATATCATCGATGCAAGGCAACGGGTATTTATTCTTGATGGTCAACGCATTCAGCTCCCGATAGTCCACGTACATGTGACGCGAACCATCCTTCTTCTTCACCAGCAGCACCGATGCTCCCCACAGAGACACACTAGGATTGATATAACCCTTCTGCAAAAGCTCATCCAGCTGCTTCCGCAATTCCTCCAACTCAGCGGGTGCCATACGATACGGCGCCTTCGAAATCGGCTGCGCTCTCGGAATAAGATCAATAGAAAATTCCAGAGCTCGATCAGGTGGCAGACCAGACATCTTCTCGGGGAAGACGTCATCAAAGTCCCGCACAACCGCTGGCCTCTCCAGCTCCATCTGCATAGCCACAATCTCCACCGGCCTGGCCCGAAATCTGACAGGACCAAGCGAGCTGCTACCTCGGCTGAACTCAAATACTGGATGTCCGGGAATCTCGAATACCACCTTCTTCCTCCGACAGTCGATCGTAGCATAGAAGCTCACAAGCCAATCCATACCAAGGACCGCATCATAGTTGATGATGTCGTGGACAATGAAATCAGCATAAAGCTCATGTCCACAAACCACCAACGAGCAAGAATTGCAACCAAGATGCACCGAGACCACGCCATTCCCTGTAACGATATTCCAACTCTTGGAAAGAGGGGACGTCGACAAGGAATGCTTCTCCACGAAGCTCCGAGAAATAATGCACATCGACACACCGGAGTCAAAGAGGACTCGTGCAAGAAAAAACGTCGTATTTCTTATATTATATGCTCGTTCATAAATTCACTCGACCTCGGCCCCTTCTTGCCTGATCCAGCAGAAGCTCAAGCCCAGCCCGCTCGAATTTTTATTTGAAAAAAAAAGAAGAAGACTCATCCGTTACATAAAGGTGGGGTTCCCAATATGAGTGAGAGTTCGATCTCAAGGTTACCAGATAGACGAAGTGATGACTCCTTTACTACAAACGGGCTCCCCTGTTTGCTTTCGCTTAGCCTTATCTTATCCTCCCTCCGGTCGCCTCACTTCACTCGTTGACTCTCAGAATAGACGGACACCAAAATCACACCTACAAATAGTCTAACAATCAAGCCATAGTCTAGCAAACAATCATGTTCAAGCAAACAACATAATCTAACAAACAAAGCCAAATAAGAAAGGAACAGCTAGAAGGAGAGTTACCTGTGATAACCTCATCCACAGCCTCGCTCTCCACAGCGGTCATCAGAAAAGCCTGCCTCCTCGGTGGAAAAGCCTGCCTTTGTGGAATAAGAGCTGCTCCACGTCCAGCAGGAACAGGCGCTCTCTGCTGCAACGGATGTGCTGCAACAGGTGACCTCCGCAGCTGATTCGCATGCCGACAATCCGTCGCGACATGAGAAGCATCACACAAACCAAACACTGGCCCAGAAACTTCCTACACTGATCCTTGATGTGGCCAGGCTTGCCGCAGAAATGGCAAGTCTTCTGATTAGGCCCTCCTGGCCTCTTGAACTGCACCGGATGATTAGGCTTGAAACCAGGCCTAACCACCGCCCTGGCCTGCTCCATAGGCCTCTTCCCAGCACCAGAAACATGTCCTCTTCTCTGACTCAGGTTCAGCTCCTGCCTCCTTGCAGCGACCAGAACCTTCTGATAAGAGTCCAGATCAGAGGAAGACACAAAACTCTGTAGCTCCAAGGCAAGCCCCTGCAGGAACCTCTGAGCCCTCTCATCAGCATCCTGCACCATCTTCGGTGCGAACCGACTCATCCTAGTGAACTCTTGGTGGTACAAGTCCACCGTCAAGCTCCCTTGCTTCAGATCAATAAAGCGCTACATCATCTCCTTCCTAGCAGCCTTCGGAAAGAACTCCTCATCAAACCTGGATTTAAAGGTAGCCCAAGCTATCGGCTCCACCAGCATCTTCTCTTCCGCATCCCACCAGTTCCGAGCATTATCCTTGAGTTGCCTCTTCGCCAAATCAACCCATCCAGCCAGGGTGATCTTGGCCATCTTCAAGTTATCCTCTATGTTCCGAATCCACTCATCGGTAGCCAGATGACCCTCAGACCCATCAAAATATGCGGGACCCAGCTCCCGAAATTGCTTCGCTCCCGGCTCGGAGCGAGGGGCATCCTGGATTGCCCGACCAGCTCGAACAACTGGAGCATTCTGGACTTACAGGAGCACGCCCTGCTGCACTTGCATCATCTGAAGCATCATCCGTATCATCTCTCCATTGGTGGGTTCCTGCTCAGGCTCCTCGTCAGGAGGGGGCGCACCACTACCACCACCACGGGTGAATCGCCTTCCTGCCATCTAATGACACAGAAAACGAAACAATTAGACTCATAGCTTATGACTCGGATGTCGAACTTAGTTTATGGGACATTCTAATATTATTATCGTTATTCCGATATTCGCAGTTACAGAAAAGGACCTGCATGGGCCACCAACAAAACCTGTCACGCCCCGCTTCCCTAAAATAGAGGCGAGACGTGAGAAGGTCCGCACGGGAGTGGAGCTGTGAAGCCCCAAACTCGATAAGCGTCAAAAAAACATAAGCAGGTCCCTGTAACCACAAACGGAACAACAATAATAACACAAGGAGAGACAGAAATGAAATCTCAAATCTCAGAATTTGTCAAACATGAAAAATTAAGTTCAACATCCAGAAAAGCCACCAGGCTAAAAGAAAGAGTCTAAAGGCCCAGGACAAGGCCAACAAAAGGGACAACACAACAAAGTATTGGTGCCACGCACCGACAACAGAACAGTCTAAACAAAAACACAAACAGTCTCTACGACTGATCGCCCGTGTCCATGAAGTCCTCGTCAAACACATGCTCGGGCTCGGCGTCTGCAAACACCTCATCCTCAACAACGAACTCATGCTCAGGATCTAACATGTGTCACCCAAAAGAGTAAAGGGGCACATGTCAGCAAGTCTAAAAGACTTGGGCAAGGAAACTGAAAGTAAGGCAAACTAACAACCTAGCAATTATAGTATGCATGACATGTCAGTTATGGTATGAGTGCACAAGTAAGACATGGTGAAACAATAAGTACAAGAGAACAATTTTCAGGGCATGTCAAGAGTAGCCAAGCTACTAACAATCTCAATCTTTTCACTAGTCACGTTTCAAGTTATTTGTAGATGTTTACGTCTTACAGCTGAACTGTTGGACATTCACACTGATTGGCCACTTAACACTACCCCAGAACCCAGAGTTTACACCTTACAACTGCAGTTGCTGATCGGGCAGACTCCCAGTTGAATGGCCACTTAACTCTTACCCCAAAACCCACGTGTAAACGAGCCAGGGTCCCTGTACACGATGCTCAGTAAATGAGCCAAGGTTGCCCTGCACAAGAGCTCGTTTCCTGAATCACAAACCAGGAGCGTATTTCATTTGGCATAGGGGTGCACCTAGCCTCAATCATTTCACAAGGTGTAGCGGAGCTACGCAATCACGGGATCACTTAAAGAATGCAATGACATGACAATTAATTCGCGTACCGTTAATGGAAATTAAACATGACATGGTAGTTGTGCAACATGATAAATGTCGGATCTAGCTTCGTTGTCAAGCTAGTTCCTAAAATTACGCCTAGGCGAGTATCATTTCGTCGCCTAGTCTCTTTTACGCCTACAACAAGCAAATGGCCTAAGACATGGCCCAAAACCCTAAGTGGCAAGTTTCACTTGCCTAGCACCGAGGATGACGATCAACGAGGCCGTCACACAAATGCTAACTACGGAGATGAGATCGCTGCCATGGCAAAAAAATATTAGGACAACATCCAACCTAGTTTTATTAGGGTTTCACAAAAACCCAAATGGGTTAAGAGAATATTATAGAATCGAGTCATTACCGAATCGTTAGCGGAAGAACGATGCCGAGCAAGCACGGCAACGGAAGAAACGATCCGGGGAACCTACGGTTCAGATCTGGAAATGGATGGAGTAAGTTGAAGAAATGGGGTTTTGGGGATTTTGAGGGTTGGAGATGGCCGAGGGCATGGTGGCCGGCCTAAATGGAGAGGGGGAGAGGCTCTTGATGAAGGAGGAAGGCTAGAGGAAGGTTGGGGAAGAGCAGAGGTCAAGGAGGAAGGAAAGAAGCCAGGAGAAGAGAAAGAAAGAAAAGAAACGAAGTGGGGTATTTATAGAAAACAACCTGGCAGCTGCCCAGAAATTAGGGTTTCTGGGGTCATTAGTCGGTCAAAGAAGAGTGGCTGACCGACTAGTTTAAGAACTAGTCGGTCGGTCGACCAACTGTGACCGACTAAATCCAAACAGTAACTCAGGTCGACAAAATGGTCAAAGAATTAGTCGGTTAAAGAACAATGGCTGATCGACTAGTTTGCAACCTAGTCGGTCGGTGGTTGTTCTTGGATCGACTAACGATAAACAGTAACTCAGGTAAAATGTATCAAGGGAACTAGTCGGTCTGAGAGCAAGTTCTGACCGACTAGTTTCACATCTAGTCGGTCGGTGGTTGTTCTAAGACCGACTAAAAATAAACAGTAACTCCTGTACAAATAGATTCAATGAACTAGTCGGTTCCAGTAGAGTTCCTGACCGACTAGATCTCAATCTAGTCGGTTGGCCCCCCTTCTTGAACCAACTAAAGTGTACTAAAAGTGCCGAATCGAAGCACGAAGCTTCGGGAAGATTCCTACGGCTTCTAGGATCACTCTAACTCTAAAATATGAGCGATTTGAAGTTCGTCATGAGTGACTTACTCCAAGATCAACGATTCTAAGGAAGAAGCTAGAAAATCACGACGAAATGATCGAAAATGAAAGCTACGGAGACGAAAACCACACATAAGGAGAAAATCCACCAAAACATATATATATATAATATAAATAATCCAAATACATGAAAACCAGTCGTTACAGGCGCCATAAACTTGATGCGTCCAGAATCAACTCCGAAACGATGTCGTTTACTGCAAGCGCACGGTATAGTGGCAAGCGGGTATCGAACACGGGGAAGCGGTGCTATACTACCTATGACTCTTAGGTTGAGTTAGACTTGCGGGTTTATTGGTGGATGTGGAGTGTGGAGGGTCGTAATGGTGATGGATGCGAAGGTTGTGATACTTAATGTTGCAAACACGGGGGTCCACACAAAGAAAGAAAGAAAGAAAATACAAAATATTAGGGCTTAGGGCTCACCACTAGGATCGTCAGACGTCAATGCTTGGTTAAGAATTCTACGTTGCGTTGGTTTAATTGGGGGATCGTAGCATCTAGAATGTAGAATTCATGGTTCTAAGCACCATGAATCTAACGTATCACATTAGCCCGTAGGTGCACACAATACGGGCATTAAGGATCTACAATAATCTCACCACTCTCGTGGTTCGAATGCTCTCAACTCGTACCACTCTCGTGGGTTAGAGCTTCAAGATATTTTGGTGGCTCTTACTGACGCAATGACGGTAGCCGTCAATTAGTTATATAGTTCATCGATGGATCCCCTCAAGGCACGAGCCGGGCATGGTCACATGCCTCGGTTGAATCCACTAACTCCCTAATTAAATCTGTAGGATATTCCTTAAGCTAATCGGTTCCACCGACCGTGGGCACGATCTCAGTATGAATTCTCTTAGGGATCTTGCTAGATCAACCAAAATACAACCCCTTTTATACCCAACGCACCATAAAAATCCCAACTTTGCAACTAAGTCCTAAGATCCATGGGCTAATCCCTTAGCCCGAGAAAAGATTACCCAAGCATAGCAATATCAATAGATAAAATAACGCACAAGAAATTCATTGCGTGCATCAAGAATGGATAAACAATAATAAATCACAAAGAAATAATAAAATAATTAAAAAGGACAAAAATACTTATCTTGATACAAAGGAGGGGCCTAGGGCATAGCCAAACTCCAAAAGATCGTCTCCACAAAAGCTCCTAAAAAGATCTAAAAAATCCTCCCTAAAAAGTATACAAAAGTCTCCCCAAAAACTCCTCTAAAAATCTCCCTAAAACTCCCCTACAGAACTCTCCCTTGGCAGCTCAGAAGAAGCACCCCAAAAACCCTCACAATCGTCCCAAAAACCCGGGCGCAGATCAAGTTTGGGCCCATAGTGACTCGGTCCGAGCACAAAGCTGCTCGGTCGAGTCGTTTGGCAGCTCGAACCGAGTAGTAGGTTGCTTGGTCCGAGTTTTACAGAAAATAAAAGCCCCAAAATACGTCGATCTGCCAACCCGGGCTGATTCGGTACTGCTTGGTCGAGTAGGAGGTTACTCAAGCCGAGTAGGAGGCTGCTCGGACCGTGTAGGAGGTTGCCCGGTCGATTAGGGACTAAAAACGCACTTCAGCCTCATTTACACATGACTCGGGCCAAGTAGGAGGTTGCTCGGACCGAGTAGGAGGTTGCTCGGTTGAGTCAGACACCAAAAGCAGCATTCTGACAGTGTAGTGCACGACTCGGGCCGAGTAGAGTGCTACTCAGCCGAGTAGGCTACTGAGAACAATTTCAGCACTGCATCATCAACTTGCAGAAATGCCCCAGGGCTCATCTGACCTCCGATTGGTGCGTTCTTAGTGGCGTTGGAACTGTCTTGAAGTCTACTACCTGGAAAAAATATCAGAAAAATATTGAAAAATCCCAGGTGATAGAAGATTTAGAAATAGTGCACGACTGTCCTATTTTTAGCACTTCGGGTTGCTCGATTCCTTCGCTGCATCATAGCTCGATCGTGCGACTTTCTCTCTTGCCCCTTCCTTGCTCCAGTATTCTTCTTTGGCACCTTGAGCATGTCATCATGAGTCTCATTGGTGCTCTCACATCGCCGATCGTCTTATCGACTCCAAATTGCTCCAATATCGCTCCAAATCCCTGAAATGGAATAAACGCTCCGAAAGTCATATTGTTCCAAATAATAGCACAAAAGCGTATAAAATGGGGGTTAGAGGGTGAAATATGTCATGAAGGTATGCGATAAAACATGTAAAATAGGAGCATATCATATAACCAGATCCAAATGGCACCGAAAGACGAAGGAAAAACTTCTTTCATCACCGATCGATATATTTTCTGTTTCACCAAAATGCCATTTGGTCTAAAGAACGCAGGGGCCATGTACCAACATATGATGAACGAAGTCTCTTCGAGGCTTAAATTGGATGGAACCTAGAAGTCAACGTCGACGACATGCTGGTCAAGTCGAGGAAGCAGGTAGATCATATTGCAGATCTCTGAGAGATATTTGCACAGATTCGACGATACAACCTTCGGCTGAACCCCGCCAAGTGTACCTTTAGGGTTCAGTCGGGGAAGTTCCTCGGTTTCATGCTGACGAATCGAGGGATCAAGGCTAACCCCGACAAGATCGCAACAGTCATAACGATGAAAGAGCCTTCAACCATCAGAGAACTCCAGAGACTAAATGGAAGAATAGCCGCGTTGGGCCGGTTCCTGTCTAAGTCGGCCGAGAGATCGTTGCCTTTCTTCAAATTATTGAGAAAGGCGATAGCATCCGTCTCGAATGGCAAAAGGGTCATCGAGTGGGACATGGATTACAAGAAAGCTTTCTCCAAACTGAAAGAGTACCTCTGCAGCCCACCACTCCCGACCAAGCCAGACAAGGATAACAAACTCATCATCTATCTAGCTGCTACCATGGAGGCCGTAAGCTCAGTGCTCGTCAAAGAGGACTCGGAAGTGCAACGAAGTATCTATTACGTTAGCCAAGTCCTTCGAGGCGCATAAGTAAATTACTCAATAATAGAGAAGATGACCTTCGTGCTGATCCACTTTGCAAGGAGGCTACGACCATACTTCCAAGCGCACACCATCTTGGTCCTCACTGATACTCCTATGGAACATACCATAAATAGGCTGGATCGTTCGGGGAGAACGACGAAGTGGAGAGTCGAGCTGAGCAAATTTGACATCCAGTTCAAGTGAAGGACCGCCATCAAAGGGCAAGCTCTCGTCAACTTCATCATCGAACTCACTTACGACGACAACCAACGGAAGAGGTACATTGTACTAATATACAAACCGATGGTACCTCTTCACCCTCGATAGGTCTCAAGTCATCGATTGATACAATTGAAGACGAGGGAACGTGGATCATGCAAGTTGACGGTTCGACCACTCAAACCGGAAGTGGGGCCGGAATAATTGTTCAAACGTCAGCGGGCAACATATTCGAATACGCTCTCCGCTTCCATTTTCAAACCACAAATAATTGTGTAGAATATGAAGCAGCCATCAACGGGCTCTGATTGGCTCGAGACTTAGGAGCAAAGGTGGTCCAACTACTCAGCGACTCCAATCTCGTCGTCCACCAATTGAACGGAGGTTTTGAGGCCCGTAAGGACATAATGCAGAGCTACATGAAAGTTGCTAAAGCGGAGCTCACCAAATTCAGAAGAGTAGAAATCCATCATGTACCAAGGTCAAAGAATCATCGAGCCGATGCCCTATCGAAGCTTGCGTCATCCTCCCCCGCGGGACTCGATCAGACAGTGCACGTGCAATGTCTACCACACCCCAGCGTGCTTGAGCAGGAATTGTTGAGCCTCGACCAAGAAGTCACTTGGATGGATCCTATAATCTGTTACCTGAGCATGGGGGAAAAGCCGACCGACCTGGTAGAGGCACGAAAGCTAAAACGAAAGGCATACCAATTCGTTCTGCTAGACGGTTCATTATACAAAAGGCGATGGACCAGGTATGATGTTTTCCCCTACCTCAAATGTTTAGCCTCGCGGGAAGCACTCTAAGTGATCCAAGAAATCCACGAAGGCGATTGCAGGAACCATTATGGGGGAAAAGCAATAACTCTGAAGGCAATTAGACGAGGTTACTTTTGGCCAACCATGTTCAAAGATGTGGTTGAGTACGTACGAAAGTGTCCAACTTGCCAGAAGTTCTCAAGGATCAACTTAGCCCCTCCAACTGATTTGATCCCTATCATCAGTCCAGTACCCTTTGTTAAGTGGGGATTAGACATCCTTGGCCCATTCAATCAAGCAAGCGGGCAACGAAAATTCTTGATAGTGGCAATCGATTAGTTCACTAAGTGGATCGAGGCAGAGCCCCTTTCCCGAACCACCTGGAAGGAAGTGAGAAGCTTCGTCTGGAAGTCCATTGTCTGTTGTTTTGGCATCCCACAATCCATTGTGACAAACAACGGGATGCAATTCGACAGCGTCGGCTTCAAGGATTTCTGCTCAGATTTAATGATCAAGCTAAATTTCACTTCCATCGCTCATCCCCAATCCAATGGATTGGCAGATGATGCTAATAAATGCATCCATAGACCCCTTCGGAAGAGAATAACTGGGCTCGAGGTAACCTTACTGGAGGAGATCATCGACATACCGTGGTCGTACAGAACGACCCATAAAACTTCAACAGCTGAAACACAGTTTATGCTTGCTTTTGGTTGTGAAGCTGTCGTCCCAGTGGAGGTTAATGAACAACCACTTCGTCTCCAATACTACGACGAAGAGAGACACTCAGAGAGACTCTAACTCAACATACAACTGGTCGACGAGGTTCGTAGAAGGGCTTTGGCTACCCTCATTGAACAAAAATGACGCATGGCTCGATATTTCAACTCCAAGGTGCGCGGACGTAGCTTCCGTATATGCAACTTGGTGTTACATAAGGATGCCTTCACCCCCGAGATTCTCAAGCAAGGAAAGCTCGCTGCAAAGTGGGAAGGCCCTTATAAAGTGATCAATGTGCTCGGTCCGGCCACCTATCGGCTCACCACATTGGATGATAGGGGGCTACTCCATCCTTAGAATACTGAGCATTTACGAAAGTACTACCAATGACTGTACCAGTAATAACAAATACATTTGGTGATCAAAACTTACCTTTGTTTTTTATTACGCCAATTTATGATAAATACAAAGTCGATCATTTTTTGTATCTATCTAATGATTTCTAACCCTAGTCGTCAGTCGTAAGCCGAGGGATCACCCTTTGCCACTGAATGACCCTCGACCGTCGTCGGTCGTAAGTCGAAGGGGCCTCGCCCCTCACCACCGAATGACCCTAGTCGTCAGCCGTAATGCAAGGGATCACCCCTTACCATTGAATGACACTCGACCATCATCGGTCGTAAGTCAAAGGGGCCTCGCCCCTCGCCACCGAACGAACCTCTTCTTCTGTTGGCTTTAAGTCGAAGGAGCTCTGCTCCTTGCTACCAGACGAAACGCGCAACCGTGGTTTACGATCTAGACGATCGTATTTATCGGGTGAACGCGCCTAACTTATCAACGACCAAACTTACCCTGGATTTCTATGAAATTGAAAATTGAGTCATTGAGGGGCCATACACGGCGCATATCACATATTATATGCTCAAATGAAAATCAAGTGAAGACTTAAAACAAAGTCAAAAATTGTCAATCAAAAATTTGTCTTTTTTCAAAGCAAGAAAGGGTTACATAAAACCTAGGCTAAATTCTACCAGCCTAGGAGGGAGGAGCGCCTTTCGATACAAAGATGCTGTGGAAATCTTCCATCACCTTTGTGAACCTCGCCCATGAGCTCCTCCATGTCTCTTGCGACGGCCCTCTCAGACTCGGTAGCTTTGGCCTGGAGCTTAGCAGCCTCTGCCTTGCAGGCCTCTGCCCACCTCTCCGAGTCGGAAGCTTTAGCTTGGAGCTCGATTGCCTCCCTCATTGAAGCTTTGAGGTCCACCTGCAGCTGAGATATCTCCCTCCTCCATTGAATCTCAGTAGACTTTCGGAGGTCAGATATGGACGAGATGCTATTTTTGGCCTCCACGGTTGCCCACTCGGCCTCTACCTTGGCTGTGAGGGCTTTCTCTAGGTCTTCTTCCATCTTCCTCTTTCGAGCTTTGAGCTCGGATGCCTTGTGCTCAACGGCTTCCACCCGTGGACCTCCTTCGATCAAGTCAACTTCCTGGCGGCGCAACACATCGCTAAGGATGGACATCTGTAGAAAGCATCCGTCAGGAACAAAGTACGAGTCAATTGACAGAAAGCGGGCGACATACATGATATCCACTCCCCACAAAGAAGTTGGCCACCTATTCGAGGTCCACCTGTCACGCCCCGCTTCCCAAAAATGTGGAGGCGAGACGTGAGAAGGTCCGCTCAGACTTGAAGCTGTGAAACTCCAAGTCCGATAAGCGTATAAATTATCATATGGCAGGTCCTTGCAATGCAAACGAAACAACAATAATAATAAAGGAAAGAGACAAAAGAGAAATCTCTGATTATCCATTGAGTGAATTACAATATCACAGAAAAGCCACCAGGCTAAAAGGAAAAAGAGTCTAAGGCCCAAACATGGCCAACAAGTTATAACATACATACAAAGGTGCCACGCACCAACAACTAACAGCAAACCTAAACAAAGAAGTGAACACGAGCGGTCTTCAAGACAGGCCCCTGGTGTCCACTCACCACCACAGCAAACAGCAGCATTAGCAACACCGTATCCCCTGCAACAAAGCTCTGGCTCTGGGTCTAACATGTGACACCCAAAAGAGAGAGGGGCACATGTCAGCAAGTCTGGAAAGACTTGAGCAAGGAAACTGGAATAAAGGTAAACTAGCAACCTATCAGTTATAGTATGATGTATGGCATGGTAAGTATAGTATGGAAGTGACAAGTAAAGTACAAGTGGTAAGTGTGACAAGTATAGTCAAGTAACAACAAGTACAAGGGATCACCCACACATGGATGCCCTATTGCCCGCAGGCTGTGTAATCAAGTCAAGTACAAGGGATCACCCACACATGGATGCCCTATTGCCCGCAGGATGTGTAATCAAGTCAAGTACAAGGGATCACCCACACATGGATGCCCTATTGCCCGCAGGCTGTATTCAAGTATCAAGTACAAGGGATCACTCAACGAGTGCCCTATTGCCCGCAGGCTGTGTTGAGCTCGTCTTCTGGAACACGAGCCAGAAAGTGTATTTGGCATAGGATTGTGCCCACGCAAGGTGGGTGCCTAGCCGGAACAAATAGTACAAGTATGTAGCGAAGCTACGCAATCACGATGAGTGTTCAAGCATGCAATGACATGAGCAGATATTCGCGTACCGTTAATTGAATTAAACGTGACAGGCAAAGTGCAATGACATGAACAGATATTCGCGTACCGTTAATTGAATTAAACATGACAGTTTAAAGATGCATGGATGACATGGCATTTAGTAAGGCGCACGAATAAGGAATTAAACATGGCAGTTTAAAGATGCATGGATGACATGGCATTTAGTAAGGCGCACGAATAAGGAATTAAACATGGCAGTTTAATATGCATGGACAACAAGTTAAAAGGGTTGGATTCTAGCTTCGTTGTCAAGCTAGATCAATTGAGGTGACGGATCTAGTTTCGTTGTCAAACTAGATCAAATAGGCGTCTAGGCGGCTATCATTTCACCGTCTAGTCTCTTTTACGCTAAAGCAAAGTAATGGCTTAAAACATGGCCTAAACCCTAAGTGGCAAGTTTCACTTGCCTAGCACCGAGGAAGACGATCGCAAAGGTTCATCCCACAAGCGCTAATCTACGGGGAAGGGAATCGCTGTCATGGAAACAATCATCAAACAACATCCATTATTATTAGGGTTTCACAAATATCAAGTGTGGGTTATGAGATTATTAAAGGAAGAATACTACCCGTGAAGAAGCGGAGGAACGATGCCGAGCAACCACGGCAACGGAAGAACGATCCGGCTCAGATCTGGAAATGAGGGAAAACCTGGAGAAATGGGTTTGGATGAGGCTTTTGGGGATTTGACGGGGGTTTGAGGAGAGGTAGGATATGTGAAACGAGGGTTTGGATGATGATGGATGAGCTTGGGATGAAGGATCAATGGTTTGGGGAAGAAGGGGGCTCAATGGGGGAGAAATTAGGGTTTGGGGTGATGAGGAAGAAGAAGAAAACGTTTGGGGCGTTTTTATAGAAAAGTGTGGCGGCTAGGGCAAAACTAGGGTTTCCTGGGCTGATTAGTCGGTCAAAGAAGGATTGGTGACCGACTAGTTGAGGATCTAGTCGGTCGGTCATTCAACATGGACCGACTAAGAGTAAACAGTAGCTCGCTCAGGAAAACTGGACTATGAGTTAGTCGGTCTGTGAAGGCTTGTCAACCGACTAGTTTGAGAACTAGTCGGTCGGTGAGTGTTCATTGACCGACTAAAGGCTGAATTCTGAGAGAGATCATGGAAATGAGAGTTAGTCGGTCTGAGAAGGATTCCTGACCGACTAGTTAAGCATCTAGTCGGTCGATGGTTGTTCTTAGACCGACTAAGAGTAAACATTAACTCCTGAATAATTGATTGAATGAACTAGTCGGTTCCAGTTGATTTCCTGACCGACTAAATTGGAATCTAGTCGGTCGGTCGATCTTCTTGAACCAACTAACATGCACGAAAAGTGCCGATTCGAAGCGCGAAGCTTCGGGAAGATTTCTATAGCTTCTAGGATCGATTTATACTCTAAGATATGATCGATATGAAGCTCGTCACGAGTGACTTACTCCGAGTTCAATGATTCTAAGGAAGAAGCTAGAAGATCGCATGAAAAGGAATGAAAACGAAAGCTAGGAAATCTCAACGAGATGAATGAAAGCGAGAACCATGGAAATGGAAACCACACAAGGAGAGAACCCACCATCGCAAGCAAAACACACTGATAATCCAATCATACAAAAACCAGTCGTTACATCCTACCCACCTTAGAATAAAGTCCGTCCTCGGACTTCCTAACATATATATATATAGTCGCTCTGGTAACTACCCTCGACCAATATCACATCATAAATTCAACTAAGTACTTTCATTTCGAGTGCTTATATATATGCACTAGAAATCCAATATTACTACCACTACACACATATTTTCACGCACATAGTATACTCATACTTATTATAGTCAATCAATTTCATACACGTATTTCAATCACAAATATATAGTCAATATATTTATACAACAGTAAACACTTATTACTTACTATAAGAAAATAACCAAGCCTCTCTTATTTGAAAATAATTTCACATTTGTTTAGTCATTCAAGTACATGCAAATATTTCACCATATTTTCACCTCGCATATAGTCCTATAACCACATATTGGTATAGCCACCCACAATCGTGTGCGTAACACAACCAAGCACAAACAACTCAAACACCATACATACATCATCCATCACTATTCACCACAACATACAATTATACCAAAGTACATAGAGTATACCCACTCAAGCTTGAGTGAGACTCAAATCATAGCAGGACATTTATATGCGTAACACAGTATCCATACACATACCCATACCACTCCAAGGCATACACATCCACGTATCACATATTTTCACACCACAAAATCAACACTACGACAACATAACCACTTAACTAATAGGCCCACCAAACTACAACAAGGTTGACACAGGCAACGACAAGCTCTATGGGCTAGACAAAAGGAAAGAACCGAACCTAGATCATGACGAATAGAAAGATCGAAAAACATGGGTTCAGCAAGGACGAAGATAAGGAGCCAAATTTGGTTAGGGAAAAATCAGGGTAAGACTGTGAATGTTTAGGTGGAGAGAAAGATGCAATGATACCCTTGAAGAATACGTAAAGAAGGTAGTGTAAACAACATAAGTTAAAATACGTGAATTCGAAAACCGTTGTACTTCAAAAAGTCGGAGTCCTCGTTTGTATAAAATTATTTAGAGGTCGATAAACAAGTTGTTGGAAAACGAGTTTGAGACGAATATACGTAATAAGAGGTAAAGTGGTTTATTGGCTTATATAAAATCATCATGAGGAAAAAGGAAATCATTTACTCGAACATTAAAACATAGGTCAGAAATGTTATGCGGCAGCAACCTAAAAATTTTGGAAAAGTTTTGAGATTCGAAGATTGAAATCAGATCAAGTATAGTGTGGAGAATCTAAGCGCATGCTAAAGGTTTTCCAAATCTTAAAACTAAAGAGAAATCCCAAATAAACCATATCGAAAATACTTTTAGATAAATCCGGATTTACCAACAAAATTGATTTATACAAGATCTTAATGTACGAGCAAAACGAACGTGACACCGATATATAAAAATAATTGAAGTCACATTTTAGAAATTATCCTAAAAGTGTGTATGGTGAATGGAAGATAATATCCTAGTAGCATGGAAGAGAAAAGGATATTTAAACCCATCAAGTTAGTATTAAAACTTTTAAACCGTTTTATGAAGGGTCTAAGTCAGGAATGATTTCGAAATAGTAATTTTTTTTACACGAAAATCTGAAATATGGAAAATGTTGAGCATAAAATCGACTTGCTAAAAGCCGGAGTCCAAAGGGACTTGAAAAGTTTATTACGAGTAAGCATGAGGTGTTTTCGAATAAAATTTTAATGGCACAAGTAAGAAAACAATTTCTGAATCGCGTTAGGAAAATAGAAATACGGTTCAGAATGAAATTGGTATATGAAAAGGGACAAGACATTTATATCGATACGAAAGTATATGCAGAAAATATTATAAACTTCTAATCTAAAAATCTCAACACAAGTTTCGATATTTAAAAACATAAATAATTTAAGTCGGCGAAGGAACATGAAACCTTACATATATCAAAAGGGTTTCAAACAAATTTAAACTTAACGAGAGAAGAAGATCGAAGATACTTTTAGGGAAATAAGGATTCGCCAAAAGAACGTGTTGGTATAAAAACTGTTGAAGTACGAGTACGACGACCCTATAAATGACATACACAAAAATTTGTTGAAGTCCATTTAGTTTGGAAAAATACCCCTAAAGGTATGTAAGATAAGTGGTTAAAATAAATTTTGTAGTTAGGAAAAAGGACGGTATATCAAACCATCAGGATAGTAATAAAGTTTAAAAATCGAAATGTGAAAGATACATTGTTAGAAAAAAATAGTACAAGATGGTAATTTTAAAATTACGACCAAAAGTCTTCAAAATTCAAGAACGACTTTTAACTCCATCGAAATTTAGGGAGACATATTTAAAGAAGTTTAGAACAAAATTTAAATTGAGTGAAACTTCAAATAAGGAAAGCATTCGAAAATAACTTTGGAAGAATCAAGATTTGCAACGGAAAACATATGAAAGATCAAGGATAAATGTAATGAGGTGGTCATGTGAGTTGAGGACAAGGGAAGTGGTTTATGTGAATTGAATGCGACAAAATCATGATGCAAGAAAACCATGATGAAGATCTACGGTCAGTAACACCAAAGTGTAGTGACCAGGAAAGATTGAATCAGGGGGGGGGGGGGGGGTTCTAATCATCAGGTTAACTAAAGGCCAAGGGAACCTTAACACTAAAGCTTCTAATGGGTTAGAATATATAGATCTCAGGAAGGTTCTAAGAGAAGCAAGATCATGTTCTGTTGGGCCCGAAATCGATGAACCCAAGCGAACGGCTAAAGAAATCCTAGGAGTCTATCATGGCCAGAGCTAGGCGGGAACCACTAAGGTAACTCTTAAGACAATCAAACAAATCACTAACATGGAGTCTAGCTAACGATCAAGTATTCCTAACTAGCAAGCACAGACGTCTATCTAAGTCTAGCTAGGGTCCTGATCTAATGGATTTTCTACTAAGCTGAGACAGATGCCCTAACACGCCTACCAGCTACTTAAGGCATAGGAACGCTAAAAACTAGACTCAAGGCTTATAACTTGGATATTCTAATTCATTTAATGGACATTTTATAATTATTATCGTTGTTCCGATAGTTCGCATTTGCAAATGGACCTGCATGGGCCACCAATAAAACCTGTCACGCCCCGCTTCCCAAAAATGTGGAGGCGAGACGTGAGAAGGTCCGCTCAGACTTGAAGCTGTGAAACTCCAAGTCCGATAAGCGTATAAATTATCATATGGCAGGTCCTTGCAACGCAAACGAAACAACAATAATAATAAAGGAAAGAGACAAAAGAGAAATCTCTGATTATCCATTGAGTGAATTACAATATCACAGAAAAGCCACCAGGCTAAAAGGAAAAAGAGTCTAAGGCCCAAACATGGCCAACAAGTTATAACATACATACAAAGGTGCCACGCACCAACAACTAACAGCAAACCTAAACAAAGAAGTGAACACGAGCGGTCTTCAAGACAGGCCCCTGGTGTCCACTCACCACCACAGCAAACAGCAGCATCAGCAACACCGTATCCCCTGCAACAAAGCTCTGGCTCTGGGTCTAACATGTGACACCCAAAAGAGAGAGGGGCACATGTCAGCAAGTCTGGAAAGACTTGAGCAAGGAAACTGGAATAAAGGTAAACTAGCAACCTATCAGTTATAGTATGATGTATGGCATGGTAAGTATAGTATGGAAGTGACAAGTAAAGTACAAGTGGTAAGTGTGACAAGTATAGTCAAGTAACAACAAGTACAAGGGATCACCCACACATGGATGCCCTATTGCCCGCAGGCTGTGTAATCAAGTCAAGTACAAGGGATCACCCACACATGGATGCCCTATTGCCCGCAGGATGTGTAATCAAGTCAAGTACAAGGGATCACCCACACATGGATGCCCTATTGCCCGCAGGCTGTGTAATCAAGTCAAGTACAAGGGATCACCCACACATGGATGCCCTATTGCCCGCAGGCTGTATTCAAGTATCAAGTACAAGGGATCACTCAACGAGTGCCCTATTACCCGCAGGCTGTGTTGAGCTCGTCTTCTGGAACACGAGCCAGAAAGTGTATTTGGCATAGGATTGTGCCCACGCAAGGTGGGTGCCTAGCCGGAACAAATAGTACAAGTATGTAGCGAAGCTACGCAATCACGATGAGTGTTCAAGCATGCAATGACATGAGCAGATATTCGCGTACCGTTAATTGAATTAAACGTGACAGGCAAAGTGCAATGACATGAACAGATATTCGCGTACCGTTAATTGAATTAAACATGACAGTTTAAAGATGCATGGATGACATGGCATTTAGTAAGGCGCACGAATAAGGAATTAAACATGGCAGTTTAAAGATGCATGGATGACATGGCATTTAGTAAGGCGCACGAATAAGGAATTAAACATGGCAGTTTAATATGCATGGACAACAAGTTAAAAGGGTTGGATTCTAGCTTCGTTGTCAAGCTAGATCAATTGAGGTGACGGATCTAGTTTCGTTGTCAAACTAGATCAAATAGGCGTCTAGGCGGCTATCATTTCACCGTCTAGTCTCTTTTACGCTAAAGCAAAGTAATGGCCTAAAACATGGCCTAAACCCTAAGTGGCAAGTTTCACTTGCCTAGCACCGAGGAAGACGATCGCGAAGGTTCATCCCACAAGCGCTAATCTACGGGGAAGGGAATCGCTGTCATGGAAACAATCATCAAACAACATCCATTATTATTAGGGTTTCACAAATATCAAGTGTGGGTTATGAGATTATTAAAGGAAGAATACTACCCGTGAAGAAGCGGAGGAACGATGCCGAGAAACCACGGCAACGGAAGAACGATCCGGCTCAGATCTGGAAATGAGGGAAAACCTGGAGAAATGGGTTTGGATGAGGCTTTTGGGGATTTGACGGGGGTTTGAGGAGAGGTAGGATATGTGAAATGAGGGTTTGGATGATGATGGATGAGCTTGGGATGAAGGATCAATGGTTTGGGGAAGAAGGGGGCTCAATGGGGGAGAAATTAGGGTTTGGGGTGATGAGGAAGAAGAAGAAAACGTTTGGGGCGTTTTTATAGAAAAGTGTGGCGGCTAGGGCAAAACTAGGGTTTCCTGGGCTGATTAGTCGGTCAAAGAAGGATTGGTGACCGACTAGTTGAGGATCTAGTCGGTCGGTCGTTCAACATGGACCGACTAAGAGTAAACAGTAGCTCGCTCAGGAAAACTGGACTATGAGTTAGTCGGTCTGTGAAGGCTTGTCAACCGACTAGTTTGAGAACTAGTCGGTCGGTGAGTGTTCATTGACCGACTAAAGGCTGAATTCTGAGAGAGATCATGGAAATGAGAGTTAGTCGGTCTGAGAAGGATTCCTGACCGACTAGTTGAGCATCTAGTCGGTCGATGGTTGTTCTTTGACCGACTAAGAGTAAACAGTAACTCCTGAATAATTGATTGAATGAACTAGTCGGTTCCAGTTGATTTCCTGACCGACTAAATTGGAATCTAGTCGGTCGGTCGATCTTCTTGAACCAACTAACATGCACGAAAAGTGCCGATTCGAAGCGCGAAGCTTCGGGAAGATTTCCATAGCTTCTAGGATCGATTTATACTCTAAAATATGATCGATATGAAGCTTGTCACGAGTGACTTACTTCGAGTTCAATGATTCTAAGGAAGAAGCTAGAAGATCGCATGAAAAGGAATGAAAACGAAAGCTAGGAAATCTCAACGAGATGAATGAAAGCGAGAACCATGGAAATGGAAACCACACAAGGAGAGAACCCACCATCGCAAGCAAAACACACTGATAATCCAATCATACAAAAACCAGTCGTTACACCAACCCCTGAAGGAGCTCCATATCCAGAGGGAGGATCGAATTCTCCACTAACCGAGAAGTCACCCCGAAATCCAATAGGGCCGACTCTTTCCTTCCAACAACGAAGGGAGGATGGTAAGGATCACCCCGTACAGGTCCTGAGGAGCGAGCCGAGGCTAGTTGAGCAGCAGGACTCGGTCGAACTCTGCAGGGATCCGGCCGACCAAAGGAACGGGTGACTCGATGCCAACCCATGGTCATTTATCTAAAAGAGACGTCATGTGAGTCTGAGGCACCAAGGAAGTCTCGATCACCCCTGAGAATCGAGAGGGGCCGCCCCAGACCTTTTGCTATGGGCGAAGGAGGAGGGTTTCACTCCTCTACTCGCCTCCTTTTCTCCGAATCCTCCTCTTCATGGGAGGATATCCCCCATTTTTTGCCAACGGCTTCGGTGGGCTCAACGACCTCAACAACGTCAGCATCGTCCACCACCAGTGGCTCCGAGACAATGATGGAGGTGAGGGGCAGAATAGATCGAACGTGGGCCCGATTCGGGGCCTACCTTGAAGAAGCACGAGAAGATGATCTTGAGGTCTGCCTGACCTCACCCCCATCAGAGGAAGAGCTCTGACTGATGGGAAGGAGAGTCCGAGTGCTCAACCCCTCAGCATGAGCTCTCGACCCTTCGGCGCTCCTTTTCTTCTTACGTTGCTCTCTCCAGACCTGACCCACTCCAGAGTCCCCACTCCTGCGAGCTCCGATAGTCAAATCTGCAAACAAGGGATATAATTATCGTGAGTGGATGTGATAAAGACACAGGGTCGACATGCATTACCCAAACTCCACAAAAGGGCCTTTAGTCGATGGCCGTCCAACAGATACGAAATCGACCTCTCTCGTCTTGGTCGACCCAGAAGAATCTTTGCCGCCTCAACCTCGCCCGGCGATAACCTGGCCTTGACATCTTTTGATGTTAACCTAGACTTTTCAGCGAGCTCAGAGCTCGAAGAACTCCAACCATTGAGCATCGGTCCCAGGTCAGGAAGGACGACAAACATGAAAGTGTCTTTCCATCCAGGATCAAAAAGCGGGAGACCATATATGAGCCTCATTGTCGGGTGAGCAACGATATGGTACCACACTTTGCAGGGATCAAGTATTATCCGGAAGAAATCCTTGAACAACCAAAGGGATGGTCGAACCCCCACAAAGCTTACAAAGTACAATAAAATCAACTAGAGGAGGAAGGGCTTGGGGTGCAAGTTGACAAAGAGAAAGCCCCGAAGAGCATATGACTTCTATGCTGAAGTCGTGAAGAGGAAAGCAAATTCCAAGACTGAAAGCTTTGGGATACACTCCAATCTCGTCCTTCCGGAAAAAACAAACTCTCTCATCCAAATTGGGCATCCTAACCCTAAAAGGAGGACAGAGGAAACCTTACCAACCCTCCATGACCAGATCAAGAGAAAACTCAGGTGCAATCTCCAAGATAACTCTGGAAACATTTGAGTTCGGATCCCTCCGATGAATGGGAAGATCTGGTTCAATATGAACCCCTTTCCCCTTTCCAGGAACTTCCTTGCATTTAAGGGGTCGAAGGCGCACTGCAAGCTCTTCGTAGGACGGATCATGTATCCTAACTGGTGCAAACATGCCTAAATAGATCTAAAAAGGAGTCAGGGTCAACTAAGAAAAGTACCTTAGAAAGAACAAGAAAGCTCCGAAGAAGACAATAAAGGAATCGAGCTCTCAAAACGAAGAAGAAGGCGGAACAAGAAAATCTTTCCTCTTCTCATCCTCTTCTTTATATGGAGGAGTTCAACCGACTAATGATTGATGAACGACATGTGTCTGAAGCCGGCCTCAAGAAGCGGTGGAGATCAATTCAGAGATGAAAGGATTTTGGCGGCATAAATAAAATCAAACATTTCGAAAACTGTGGGCATTTAAGGAGATTACGCATCATGCAGCCTCAATCAACGCAGTTTCTGAGGCACGAATGATGGAGGCCATTGTTAGTACATGGGTACGGATCATGGAGAAGTATCTGCATACCCGACCCATTTAGTGCTAACGACCCGAAACCCGTTATTAAGGTGGAGTAGTACCGAGTCAAGCGAACGGCTTACTCGACCGTTAAGCTCCCGCTGATACTTAGGGGGAAGTTAATGGGACGGAATAAATGGACAGTCGTTATCTCGAATCCTGGAGAAGATCGTGCCAAAATCAATGAGGGACGGTTACTTACAATCAACAGAGAACTGCCTATAAATATCTGAAAGGACAAAGGTAAAGGGGTCCAATTCCCAAGGTACGAGATCTAATACATAGACTCTACTTTTTCAGCATATATTTCTTCCACTAAAGAGATTTCGACATCAGATGTGAGACGAACCTCCGTGGGTAGATCTCAGCTGCTCCAAGCTCCCTCTCTTCCTTAAGTTTCCATTCTAACTTAAGCATTGGAGGGGATTTGAATCGGAACCTACATCTAACCCCCTGACACTTCATTGTGGTGCAAATTGCCAAGTCTCGACCTTCTGTAGGGGTCGTTTCAGAGCCTTCCAGCCTTGATCCCTCGACAAACAAGCCGCTCGAAGGTCGATCGAACATCGCAAGCCGTCAATCATCCATCAACCGACCCTGGTTCTTCCAAACTAGAGTCCCGCTCAACTCGCCGACGAGACTTCGACTCATCACGAAGGGTCCACGTCAGCAAGACAATTGGTTTGGTCATTTTTGGCCTTAATAGTCCCCCAAAGTAGTCGACCGCATTTATATGGGTAGTCGACCGCAGCTTTAATGATAGTCGACTACCCAAATTACTATAGTCGACTACCAACATCTCCAACACCCAGAAAACACAGTTCCGCGATTCTCACGATGTTGTTTTTTCTAATCGTTGGAGGGGTATTTTTGGAAAGATTTACAACGGTATTTCGCCCCTTTATAAGTTAATTTTTGCTTAGGGTTTGGTAGATTATTAATTTCAAAAATCTTTAAGAGAAAAACATTTTCATCTCTAAAACTTTTAAGCATTAAACCATCATCTCTTAGCCAAGCTTTTAAAAGTCTTTAATATTCTCTTAGGCCAATCTTCTTGATCTCTCCAAAAGCTTCACTTATACTTATTGGAGATAAAGATTCATCACTTATAGCATCACTTCAACACAAGGGTTTCATTCAAGGCTATCGGTAATTATAAACACTTCAACATCATTGTAAGTATTTCTCACTTGGGTTGGTGAGTGTAAATCCTTGTTGGATGTAAGGTGTTTTGTAAAAGCCCTCTTGTAGGGAGGCAAGAAAAACTCCTCATTGTAGGTGAGGTGTTGTAACTATTTGTTTAAATAATGGATTCAAAGTCCAACCGAGTTTTGGAGACTGGACGTAGCGATGGAGGGGTGAACCCGGATAAAATTTGTGTGTTTGCGAATTATGACATTGTCTCGCTTTACTTGTATTTTATTTCCGATGTATATCTTTATCATTGTAAGTAATTTTGGTTAATTAAGATAAAATTAAGTAACACTAATTTGATCTTAGAGAAAAATTTCTAGAGAAGTTTTAATATTTCATAAACACTATTTACCCACCCTTCCCTCTAGTGTTCTCCTTTCCATCTCATGATCCAATAGAATTTCCATTGGTTGATGAAATACAAAAGTAAAACCACTCATGAGCGCTACTCCCAAGTGTATGAGATCGAATAAGTAATAATCCTGGTGAGTCTATGTATCGTATCCACGTGACAACTGACCTGCAAAACCACAAACTTTAGTTAATAAAGAGTACTAAAACGATAATAACCAACCACCAATCAGGTATAAATATATGGTATCAAGAGTTTAAAATAATAAAAGAAAATCCTACATAATTATGGTGAATTCGATATTGGGGTAACAAAGTGGAGAGCATGTGTTGGTCATGATTTCGTTAGGATATGTTCAATCAACGATTATTAATATCTTTTCTATAACTCAATGTTTCGTCCGCTAGGGCACGAGAACGTCGGAAGGTATGGCGATGGAGAGCGTAAAATAGTGCCAAAAAGTAATCACATATATCATCGATTTCATAAAGAAAATACACACAAGTGCCCTCTCGGGTCACGATACATCCTCTCGGATCGCATCACGAATAAGTCCGTAAAGATCATATTCGATTTTAGCATGCCCACGTCTCCGAATAACATACCCAAATAACATATATGTAGAAATCAATGAAATACGTAATATAACGTGAATATAGGATGAAAAGATATCGAATTCAATGATTACAACACCCTAACTACATCACAACCATCACAAATAGGTACTAGCCATGCATGGAGAGAAAATAAACCATATTCATAGACAAATACATGCTCAAAGTCTCAAAATACGCGCTAAATACGCAAAATACGAGAGTAAAGTTAGGAATCATATCACCAAAACTCTCCAATTAGCCCCAAATCTCCTTCAGATGCTAGATCTGGCCTCTGTCTCCAGGGCCGCCAAATTTCATGCCAAAATACGGCTCCTAGAGCCCCAAATACGCCAGAATACGGCCAAAAACCATATAATTCGCTTAAATAGATTCATTGCGGGTTTTAGTGGTTAGCGGGTTCAAAAACCCGCTTCGTTAGCGCGATCAAACCCACAATCCATTATCGCATCAAATAAGGACCGTCAGATGGAGGCGGGATGAAATTCTGAAGAGACACGTGGCATTGCAGAGCGTCTGTTCGATCTGCTTCGATTGATCCGAGTTAGCGTTGCTTCGAGCCGTTGGATGAGAGATCGAGCGACTATAATTGCGCCATGTCACCGGCTATGTTGTGCATGTATTTGCATCGTTCGACGCCGTTGGATCGGGCAGGAAATAGCAAAGATCGTGCCACGTGTCCCTACGGAGTATGCATTTTGACGCTCGTTTGGTCGAATCCTATTCGATATTAAAGCTGCTGTGGTCCTTGGATCCGGATCGATCGGTCAGAAAGAAGCCACGTCGCTCCGTATTAGACTCAAATGCGGGATGAATGTCAGCTGTTGGATGCAGATCGGGCGGTCCTCGTGTCGCCATGTCGTCCGCTTCGTTTAATAACATGCGGGGTCGCTGGTGACCGTTTGATCATTATCCAACGGTCTGGAGAATGCCGCATCACCCTCTAAGATCGAAGAGTCAGATTGAGCAGGAACGGCTCAGATGGCACCACGTGTCAGGCTCTGGAGCGGGATACGTACGGTGGCTATGTATTTTGTATTTTCAGCCGTATTTCTCCATTTAAATGGTATTCTGCATTCAAAAATTCATATCAATTAGCACAGATTTCAGAAAAATACAATAAATAGTCATTGGAATCGTGAGATCAAAATCTTCGCACGAAAAATAGAAAAAGTGCAGAAGTAGTCAGTATATTACTGTTTTGTGTATAGAATGAGAGTTTACTCTAATAATTAAGGGTATTCTAAGTACGATCGTATTAGAGACCAAATAAGTACCATATATGCACACAATAGGGCTAAATGAGGTGTTAAATATGCAATATTCAACCCAAATCACACACCCCAACTAGCGATTTGCTAGTCCCTAGCAAAAAGAGCGATGAAGTCGAATGATTAATAAAACAATAAATTCTATCAATCGCTTATGGCATAGCTCAATAATACGATTTCCAACATGATTTTGACCATCAATATACACAATCCATGAATAAGATCAATCACAGGATATTTTCTCTAATTTAATTTGAATAAATGTGAGCATCGTTTTGCGCAAGCGAAAGTATAACACGTCGTTATATTCTAGTTTTCTTATTTCCAAGGAATTGGCATCTCAAAAAGATCGTTCAAATCATGGGTATTGAAGTTGCTTAGTTTATTCACATTTCTTTTTTTCTTCTTTTTTTTCGACGACTTAGAATGATCTATGTAACGAGCTTTCAGTTAATGACTCCTAGGCCAGACCACCTTCGGGCATTGGGCTTAAAAGAGCCCACCGAACTTAATAAATCGAATCATCTAAGTTTTATTTTCTCATCTTTTTTTGATTGCACTCCCCATTCATCCATCTTTCGACGCGAATCTCCAATGCTTCCTGGTGCACGAAGATCCGGCTAATCAATGAACTCAAGGGAACAATGCATTTTTTATTTTTCACTTTTTTTATTCTCTTTTTTTGTAAGCAACTCAACACCCATAAATATGAACATAAACATTAGTAACAAAGGCCATTCCTCTTCAACTTAAATATTGTTCTAATAAATCGTGTATACTTCAAGCTTTTGCATCACAATGGCTTGCATGAAATAAATTCTAGCTATTTCGAGATATTAATCATGGCAATTGAACGTTTTCATAAATAGCATATGAACGAGTAATTCCATGAAGGAAAAATAATTAATTTGCCATAAACGATTTTTAGAACTCAATCAATGCATAATCATCCGCTAATGTGGTATGTGAAGGAGTTTTAACTGATGAGAATTGGTGATTAATTCTTTTCTCTCAAAAAATCCTAAGGCCTCATACACTCCCCCCAACTAAAGATGTACATTGTCCTCAATGTCGAAAGGTGGTACGAGTTTATTCAAAAGCAAGCATCCTAAAAATCATATAAAAATCTACGCTAATGGAAAGAACACACCGTGGTCAAATGGTGGATCAAGGATCTTTAATGGTGGAAGAAGTTGTTCTATTTATTTCTTGCACTCCTCGGCGAGTATTCTTCCTCCACACGCTAAATTGGACCCCAACAACACAACTCCAAGCATCTCTATAAAGTGATTACGTATGTCTTGCAAGAGATGAATTATGTTAGTCCAATTTAGTCTAAATTTCTTTGCCATAAACATATTC
>JAULAV010003172.1:0-51055 GCA_030789695.1 Scilla litardierei | reverse complement strand
CAACATCCGAACGTTGGCCGCCACGATTCAGCAACTTGTCGACGACGTGCCTGTCCAGGGAGATGAGCTGAGCGAGGCCCACCGCTGGGGAGGAGGCCACCAATCCGTACGGTCCACTGTGGTCACCGACCACAGGAACGAAAGGCCCAACCTGGAGCGGCAATTCACTATACCAGGCTTTGACCCAGCACGGTCTCCTACCCCCGCCTCGTATCACGAGGAAGGCAAGAGGGGCTTCGAGCAATCTGAGGGGAGGTCGATGACCGCCTCGACTAGACGATCATATTCATCCAGGCACCGACGGGACGATCGTCGAAACGTTGGGGATCGGTCCCATCGGAGCGAAAGTCCCCCCCGAGCGAAGCAGGATGGGCGGGAACGTCGGGGCAGGAAAAGGGACGTGCCCAGAAGGAGCCCCGCCCCCGGTTTTCGGGGGGCACTAGGGGCGGCCAAGCCTAAACCCGTCCCCCCACTACCGCCTGACGAGCGCGAGGTAAATGAAGGAGGACGGCTGGGGGGCATTAATGGTGAACGATGCCCCCTGACCCGAAGGATAACTGAGGCACGGGTGCCCTCGAGTTTCAAGGTGCCGACGCTGGAGAAGTACGACGGCACGGGCGATCCCGCCGACCACGTAATAGACTATGAGGGGGTCATGGCATTTCAGGGGGCGGATGACACCCTGCTATGTAGAGGTTTTTATTCCACCCTCCGGAAGGCGGCAAGGACCTGGTACCACAGCCTGCCCAATCGATCCATCGATAGCTTCGAGGAGCTCGCCCAGTTGTTCTACAGACAGTTCGTGGCCGAACGGTAGGTAAAGCTGGATTCGGAACTTTTGTTCAATGTGGTGCAGGGTCCCGGGGAATCCCTGAGGTGCTTCATGTGCCGCTTCAACACAGAGCGACTCAACGTGGAGAGCTGCCCCGAACTGGTAGTGAAGACGGCCCTGTATAAGGGGTTACGGCACCGGGGCCTGAAGAAATCGCTGCACAACGACCCCCCGAAGGACCTAGCCGGGGTCATGTCACGAGCTGAGCACTTCATGCTGACGGAAGAGGCCCTGGCTGTCGACGGAGGAAGGGCCAAGCGAGGATCCCGGTAAGACGAGAGTGAGCGCCGCGGCTCGGAAGAGCGTCGACAGGAGAAAAAGGCCCGTGGCAAGCAGCGTAGAGAGGACCCGCGACACACCCAGCTGAACGTTGCCCCGGATGTGGTCCTCGCGCAGGCACAGAAGGAGGGGCGCATGAGCCGACCTACCCCAAAGATGGAAAGGGGCGGGAGAGACGAAGAAAAATACTGCAAATATCACAAGGATAATGGCCACGACACCGACGACTGCTGGCATTTGAAGAAAGATATAGAGAAGCTAGTGAGTCGGGGCCACTTAAGGAACTTCACCGACGATCCTGTCCCAGGCGACGGGACGTCCCAGCAGCTGGACAAGGGGAAGAAGGTAAACGTAGTCCAGGCGCCCCTGCGCATCATCGAGTGAGCGGACGGGACCGACGACCGCGACCTCGCCGGACAAGGGGCGGTCTCGCCTAGGACTCCTACTGTCTTTTTGTTTGTTTTCCTCCAAATATACTGCGCTATGGGATGAAGAAGAAGAAGAATCCTTATTGGTACAAACGCGGTCTCCTTTTCTTCTTTTGGATGAATGGCACGATTGGGAACTCGATCTCCTCTCCCAGAGGGACAGCTTCAACTCGACAGGCCAGAGGCCCCAGACCGAGCCAATCGGCCGTAAGGCTGGGGGGCAACTCCCCTAGCGGGCCGATCTATAAATCCGCTCGTATGGCTGGGGGCAACTCCCCCAGAAGACGGGGACATCGGTCGGTCGTACGCCGAGGGATAGCTTCCCACGCCGACCGAACGACCTACCCGCTCGTAAGGCTGGGGGTAACTCTCCCAGCAGACGGGGACATCGGTCGGTCGTAAGCCGAGGGATAGCTTCCCACACCGACCGAATGACCCGCCCGCTCGTAAGGCTGGGGGCAACTCCTCCAGCAGACATGGACATCGGTAGGTCGTAAGCCGAGGGATAGCTTCCCATGCCGACCGAACGACCCGCCTGCTCGTAAGGCTGGGGCAATTCCCCCAGCAGACGGGGACATCCGTCGGTCGTAAGCCGAGGGATAGCTTCCCACGCCGACCGAACGACCCGCCCGCTCGTAAGGCTGGGGACAACTCCCCCAGCAGATGGGGACATCGGTCGGTCGTAAGCCGAGGGATAGCTTCCCACGCCGACCGAACGACCCACCCGCTCATAAGGCTGGGGTCAACTCCCCCAGCAGACGGGGACATCGGTCGGTCGTAAGCCGAGGGATAGCTTCCCATGCCGAACAAACGACCCGCCCGCTCGTAAGGCTGGGGGCAACTCCCCCAGCAGATGGGGACATCGGTCGGTCGTAAGCCGAGGGATAGCTGGGGGCAACTCCCCCAGCAGACAGGGACATCGGTCGATCGTAAGCCGAGGGATAGCTTCCTACGCCGACCAAACGACCCGCCCGCTCGTAAGGCCGGGGGCAACTCCCCCAGTAGACAGGGACATCGATCGGTCGTAAGCCGAGGGATAGCTTCCCATGCCGACCGAACGACCCGCCCGCTCGTAAGGTAGGGGGCAACTCCCCCAGCAGACGGGGACATCGGTCGGTTGTAAGTCGAGGGATAGCTTCCCACACCGACCGAACGACCCGCTCGCTCATAAGGCCGGGGCAACTCGCCCGGCAGAAGGTGATGTCGGTGGTTACAAGCCGAGGGGCAGACCCCTCGCCAACTTAAGAACCCACCCGCTTGGACGGCTGGGGCGACTCCCCCAGGACGAGGGACTCGGTGGACCTTGAGCCAAGGGGCAGCTCCCTTCGTTGAAACGGCCGATCCTACTAACCGCGAGATGGCAAGCAGCCCAGCCTCCCGCGGGGCGACTATTTAAGCAAACCAAGCATTATGGCTAAAAGAAAGACTATGACAAAAATACAGTAAGAAGCCAAAAAGGCTAAGGTTCCCCAAGGGGCGGAAAACCCCCAGTAGCGAAACTATATAAATCAAGTTGTTCAAAATTACAGGCCCAAAAAAGGAAGAAAACGGGGGTTCGAGATACAAGGGCCCAAGGCCCTGGGGCACGGGAGGAAGCATCCTCAGGCACCTCGCCCTGCTCAGAGCGCGGGGGATCAACGGGCGGAAGTGGCTGCTGAGCGTGCTCCGCAAACCGCTGGAAGGAATCCCAGATGACGTCAACGATACGAGGGGCGAGAAGGTCCTCGTAGGAGCTGAAGGCCTCCCTAAGTACCGCCGTGATCCTTTCTCCCAGGACCCCGCCGACGCCCTGCTCCACCTCATCCATGAACCGGGTCATCTGGCGCAGGTCTGCCAGCTTGCTCCGGAGATCGCTCCTCTCCTGGTGGAACGCCTCCTTCGCCTCTCGGGCTGACATCTGAGCATCATCCAGCTCCCCCCGAAGATCCATCACCTGACCGGCAAGCTCGTCCACCCGGCGTCGGAAGTGACGAGCTTCCATGCGCACCTCTTGGAGGGCCACCTCGAGGTCCCGGCCCTTGCTCGCTCCCGGGCCACGGTCTCTTCCAACTCCCTTGCCCGGGCCGCTCGACATTGCACCTCGACGGCCATCGTGGTGGCCTGCGCAAAAAAAGAAGTTATACGGGGACCAATCGAGAGACCGATTCAAAAACAGCAGGTCAGTCGAACCTGTTGAAGCTGCCAGACCAGGGTGTCCGACAGCTTGTCGGTAGGATCTCTTTCCAGCAGAGCTCGATCCCTCGGGAGGACCGAGCCATGCGCCAGCTGGTTAGCCACGGCCCGGTCGATGAACACCGAGTCCCCGTGGGCAAACTCGGGGACCGCCAGGGCATTCGCCAGCATACCACCGGCCCCCACCAGGGAAGGTTCGGCCGAGACAGTGGCAGTGGTCACCAAGGTCGGCGGGAGGGCCTTGCCGGAGGTCGGCGGCACCCCGGGGACCACCGGGGCGCGGGCCTCCCCACCCTCCTTTCACTTCTTCCTCTCGCTGGGACCAGCGGAGGTAGGAGGGGAGCGCTTATGCCCCGCACCGCGACCCCCCTGAGGGCGTCCGGGGGAGGGGATCGGCTCCCGTATCTCTCCCCTCTGTTGGGGCAGGGCGGGGAAGCTCGGCCCCCGGAGCCTCGCCTTCGGGAAAGTTCTCCACAACCAGGGGAGGGTGATCGCCACTGCCGCGGGCTCCACTCTACCCATGGTCGGCTCGGCCTGGCGCACCTCTTCGTCCACGGTGCGGCGAGGCGCCTGGCCCGAGGGGTTCCCTCGGTTTCGGCTCGAACCCCTCCGGATGAGTTCATCAACGTTGCGGGTGAATTCGTGCCCGGCCATATCTGCAGAAGAGGAAAAAATCAGGGTAAGCAAAAGGAGAAACAGACAGAAGGGGAGGGCCTACTGGGGGACCATAAAACGGTCTTGAGAAGCAGGTCGTCCAGCAGGGGCTAGACCGACTTCTCCTCTAAAGTAAGAGACGACATCAGCCGAGCCGCTGCCTGGTCAGCCACGGAGAGGGCCAACGACAAGTCGTGCTGACATAGCCCTCCCCAGCCCGTCAATATCTCGGCGTCCTTAGGGAAGACGACGAAGACGTAATTCGAGCTCCAGTCCCCCACCCAACGGGGCAGACCAAGCAGGCACTCCCTCCCCGCACGAGCCCGGAGGTGCTGCCACGACCTTTGGCCGGCTGTCTGGACCCGATAATAATGGAAGAGAAGTGGAAGGGATGGTTCAATGCCATGGGCACGGCAGAGCAAGATAAACTCGGTCAGCACCGCCACGGAGTACGGGGTCAGCTGACATAAGGATACCGTCGGGCGCTCCATAAATTGGATGATGAAGGGATGAAGGGAAAATGGAGGCCTAGGCGAAAGCTTTCGACATAGACGCCGACTTCGTTACCCCGAGGAAAGCAAATCTACTCGTCATAAAAGGGGACCCGGATGTCATACGGATGACACAAATACCTTTCCCGGATTTCTGCGACCACCGGGAAAGTCGCCTTAGACGGTGAACTAAGGACTACCGGGGGAACATCATATCTCTCAACGGCCCGAGCCACATCGTCACTGACAGGGTCCGTGTAGAGTTTTCTTTTCCCCTTATCCCGAACTGAATTAGCCCCCGAAGGGGCTCTGGGCCCCGAAGGCCGGACATCACCAGACCCGGGCGTCTGGGGACCCCTATGCCCTGACGCCGACCTGCCAATTCTAAGTGTAGCCATGAGACCAAAAGAAAAGAAGTGGGTTACCTTGAGAAAGAGTCGCGAGGAGAAGGGTGATGAAAGAAGGGAAGCCTGTGAAGACGAGATCAGAAGAGCGCGAAGGGATTCGAGTCTGGGAAGCCAGCACCTTATATATGGGACAATCCAGGAATACAAATCGTCTAGAGAGGGACACGTGGCGGCATCCAAGGGCCGACGGCGTTTCGAAACCCGCTCCGAGAGAAGATCAAATGGGCCGCGTCATGATGACCCCCATTTAATGGGTTGGCCTCGACTGACGCGCCTGACAAATCCCCAAACAGTCACATCGCCCGAACTGGACCGGCTAAATCCGAACGGCTCAGACGATGGGGGCAATTGATACGACTATTGTTGACGAGCCTGCTAGCAAGATTGGGCCCTGCCAATGAGGCCCACGGGGAAAACGAGGCCCCCGGAAACTCTCAAACTCGAACCACCCACAGACCGGCCCACGATCAATGGGAGAAACCACTCCCCCGAAGAATGGGGGACATTAAATGCCCGTCAGGGAGCTCCGGAATGGGCTGACCCGCAACACTGGCAGGCACCATGATGGGCATAGTGGCGAACGGCGTGACGGCGTGACTGGGGACAAGCGCCTCCCCATGATGCCGGCAGGCACCATCGCGGGGAATGGCGTGGCGACGTGGGTGAGAGGCAATCGCGGCGGATCCACCTATAAAAGGACCAGAGGGACAACGGAGCAAGGGATCGAACCCCTGGTATTCTAACCAGAGGTAAACCATCAACGACCTTGGTCTTTCGCCGTTCCTTTTCCATCCCCCTGCTCATGCCGTGGGTCTGCGTATCGATCTCCTCTCGAGTCGAGCCTACCCCGCCGAGTATCCTTCAGGCCCTGATCTGACTTAGACATCGGAGGGGATACGGCCGGAACCAAGGTCCGGCCACCCTGACGAGTTTCTCGTCTATTCAAGAAGAAGCAGACCGAGGCACCGAGGCTACCCCTCGACGCTCGTCTGACCGAGGCCGAGTCCATAGAAACCGAGCCGAGGCTTCCCCTCCACTCTGCTTCAACCAGGAGCCAACGCCCTGCTCAGATCCGGCCCTCGACTCCGACGCCATCTCCAACCCGCACCGAGTACACATGCGCTCAGCACTCCCAAGGGGTCATCATCGACCCCTTGACCACGTTGACCACTGAATCCCTGGTCAACGATCCTACGGTGAAAAAACACCCGTAAACACAAGCCATCATGAAAAATCTCGCGGTGGTTTTGATGGGTTTGCAAAGGCCGAGGGCAATTCAGTTCGCCTGCGAAAAAAGGCTGCCTTAGTGTCGAGTGGGCCCCGCCGTATCAACCCGACCACAACGGTCGGTCTTCGCTTTGTTGGGCCCAAAAGTAAAACGATGTAATCCGCTGACACGCACAAACGGCAAACAGAGACATCAATGGTCGGTGATGGCTAAGTTAGTTGGATTCTTTCACCCTACGCAAATGGTGCCTCATTTTTGGTACATGCCGTTGGGAGTAAACATCAAATTTTGACCCGCATAATCCATTTATGGACCGGTCCATGTACTTTCCCTTCAACCGAGGGAAGGAAAACAAGAATGTTGGTTTGGATGCTAATTGCGAATCCGACATGTGTCTACGATCCATTCTGCTGAGCCATTTAAATTTGGGAAAATGTTCGACATGACAACCTGATCGCATCGGTTACGGTTTGGGTCAGATTTGGCCAGATCCATTTAACGGCATACCTGAACCCGAATCGAATAGGTTCTTGGTCAAAAGCCTCTCTTCGTCGCATCCGTCATTATTGGTCTTTGTTGATGCAGAATTCTCGCGGGGTCGAACCAAGTCGCTGGACGCCTATCCCAGGTGCTAATGCTAGCAATCCACAACAGGTTGAGACCGGTCATAGCAATTTCACCGGGCGTGTCTCCGTTCCCTTTCTCCGGTACATGTGATCATGTGAGAACAAATGCATCAGAGCTCCGGAGGTCGTCATTCCGACTTGGGGGCAGACCCGTCTTCCCTCCAATGCCAAAGTCAGACGAGATTGTAGGAGAAAAGGAGGTGTATTGCGTAAGTTGGCCGTGGTGTGGCGGCACATGGGGTGAGCCCATGGTCGTGGATGTATTAGGTTTTGGAGTAGACACGACCACGGTTCGGTTCAACCGTGGAACCGAACCGGAACCGAACCGATTTGGAACGGAACCGAACCGGAACCGACCGGCTGATTTCAAGAACCGGAACCGGAATCGGGCCAAGCCGGTTCAGTTCATGTTTTCCCTTTTGTGGAACTGAACCGGAACCGGCGGTTCCGGTTCGTCGGTTCCCCGATTCGGTTCCAATTCGGTTTTGGCCAATTTGCTCGCATTCTTAATTTTCTCACAAAGTTTTCGCACATTCCCGAGTTTGGTTCGTCACATCCTCAATTTTCTCATATGTAATTTGCATTAAGTTGATTAGTGACAAAATATATTTCTTTTTAAGTTATATCCTTTAAATTTTGTTTACTTTTCATATATTTTTTACCACAACCAACCGGAATGGACACCAAACCGGAACCGAACCGGAACTAGAACCGAATCAGAACCGGAACCGGCCGGGAACCGAAACCGGAACCGAACCGCTTCTAAAGGGGTTCGGTTCCGATTCCGGGTTTTGCTGGAACCGGAACCGACGGTTCGGAACCGGAACTGAACCGGAACCGAACTGCGGTCGGGTCTATTTTGGAGGCGTCCGATTGAATACCTGGAAAAGGGTTTCCTCCTTATTTATAGACTCAGGGGGAGGGGGGCTTTTCCACGTCAGTAAGCTCTTAACAAAGGCGGCCATGTGTCGCCTAACAAACGGGCGCATGTCCCTTCGGATGGGCTGAGGGCATGCCGTCTAAAGGCCCCATTAGTGACGGTAGAGGAAATGTGGTCCACTTGTTCGAGATCGTGCTGCCCTGCCTGTAGTGTCGGGCTCGCTAATCTGGTGAATACTCGAGTTATGGATCTGATGGGCTGAGCCCGGAGGGCCGTTCATAGTAGGCCATCAGCTTTCCTCTGGGAGGCTTGATCGGGCCGAGTTGTGACAAAGCTCGTCGCTTGTTTGTCATGGGCCCGTCAGGCTGGGCATAGATGGTTATGTGCCTTCCAGGGGAGCATGTGGCCAATTCGAGTCATGCATGCCTTGTCCATCTGGGCCCTCTCCTGGTGGGCTCATGCTGAAGCACCACCTACAGGTATCTATAATGGTCTCATTATCTTCTTGGCTAGGCACTGCATTGGTATCATAATACCATTGTAGTAGGCCATCTACAATGGTATCATGAAGATTCGATAGCGGGGAGAAATCGAAACGCCCCCGCCATTCGGTGCATGACACGTGCCGCGTACAGCCCTGGGGGAAGCTGAGGCGACACCTCTGCTTCAGATCTTGCAACATGGCCCACTCTCGACTGTAGAGATCACCTGACGCTTGTTATAAAACAAGGATGGGGGACGGTCGAAAGCTCCGGCTTTTGAATTTGAAATTTCCCTTCGATCTTCGTCTTCGAGCATTCGCAGCCAATCTTGTTTCGTCGGAGCTCATGTGATCTCTTTCTTAGGTATTTCCTTCTTCTTCTTATCAGATGACTACTCCCGGGTCTTCTTCTTCTAACAAACATTGTAACGGCCGCTTTCCGACCGTTCGTATTTTCTACGTGCACGTACTTTTTCATGCACGTATTTTTCTTGGCACTTTCTGAACTCCGAGATATGCAATGTGATATGCCGTTGTGATCGTATGAGAGTGTAGAATTTTATAGTAATTTTTGGGAACGTCATTTCACGGCTCGTTTTCTCTCAAAACGACTTGGAGTGGTAGGTGCGTTTTAGTCATTTGTCTCAAAACACCGTTTCCAATTTTACGAAAATTTTGATAGGTGTTACGCACGATCGGACTACGTAGCCCCGTACTTCTCGTCTCCACGATCGTCCCGGTATTTTCGGATTATTTTTCTGACGCTCGTTGCGAGAGTTATCTCTGGATTAAATCTCAACCGTTGATCTTTCCTAATCGATTTTCAACCCTTGATTAGCCCTAATCAATTTAAATTTCAAATTGTAATCCGATCTTAACAAATCCCTTTTTGTCTCATACGTTTCAATGGGTTATTATTCTGCCTTTATTTACGCTTTTCTTTCCTCCAAATTCCACTTCCCCTATATCTCTCTCTTCCCCTTTTAACTAAAATCCCATAGCTGATTAGCAATAGGAATCATTTTAAATCCCTTGAAATCAACCCATCCAAAACTTTTCCTCACGTCTACAGCTCTCTTCCCCTTTATCATATTATACTACCTAGGCCTACCCAATAGATCTCAGCCACACATTTCAATCTCCCCTCTCCAAACATTTTAAAACCCGAGTTGTTTTTCTCACTACCGTCAACAAAGAAAACTCCCTTAGCATCTCACAAGCCGCACACAACTTGGCTCCGATACTTTTCTTTTAAAATAACCCCTCCCCCATGTGTTATCACCTAGGGTTGGGTCTTTTACTCACAGCCGCCACACAGAAATTCTCTCCCGAGCCAACTCCTCTCTCTCCCGTTCTCAACTCTTCCACCACCAGAACCCTAGCCCCATCGCCGGTATACCTTCCCCACGGCAAGCCCTCGTCGGCGGCCTTCAGCTCCAGCCAACCGCCGCCCTCGACCGTCCAGACAGCCTCGCCGACGGGCCTCTTGCGCGGAGAGCAGCACGGCAGGAGCAGCATCAGATGCTCCCTTTTCCGATCGCCGCCCGGCATTGGGCACCACCCCACGGCACCACCAGCTTCGGTCTCTGCCAGTCCCCTCTCCGGCGCCTTCCTCACCACCGTCAGAGTGCACCGTCGACGGCTCCCCGTACAGCAGCGACAGCATCAAGCACAGCCGTGCTGCTGTGCTCGTTCCGACGCCGCACGCTGCCAAGTCGCCGCCCGGAGCCCCTAAGACGCCGTCGACGTCTTCCTGAGTCCCTTCCATCGACCGCATTGGTCCGTTGAGTTGTTCTCCACGTGCGACACAAACAACGGCCGCGGCTGCGTTCTTTCCACCGCCGCTCGCGATCATCGACCCGTCGGGCACCGCCGTGATTTCCCAATCACGGTCAGCCCCTCCCCAGGCCAGAGACCCCCCTTCGGCTGCTCCCCAGGTCGGTCAGCACACAGTCAGCCTTTCGGCGACGTCAAAACGACGGTTTGAATCTGTTGCTCGTTGTTTTGGCGGCCACTCGACACCGATAACCCCTTGCGGATCGCTACCAGGATCGCCTTCACTGTCTGCTATTTTCGCCCGCTGCCCGCACTTCCGGTTCACTATCAAAACGTTTCTGGTTACGCTACCCATAGCCGAGATGCCGCAGAAGACGTTCCGTAGCCGTGCCGTTCAGATCGGTCGCCGTTCAGACTTTACTTTCATTCTACACCAGAGAGGTTAGTCCACCCTAACTTGTAGCGAACCCATAACATAGCAAATCAAAGCCTAACTAAAATCGGACAACTATAACTAAATTTACTTTTTTCCGCACCAGTAAAATGCTGCTCACTGTAGAAATCGACCATCGGACAATTTTTCTGTGCATATAGGGTAGTGGTCGATTTAGGCTGAACGAAGCACCAAAACGTGACATTGACAAATAGGGTAGTCCCGATAACTTAGAAACAAACCTAAATAGGTTTTATTGAAAACGCGACCTGACACCGTCGACGTGACCTGTTGCAGACGCACTACCGTGGACGCGACGACTGGACGAGACGCCCCGGACAGACGACACACTCGCCATCGCAGGCAAGTGTACTCACTTGCTCTTTCGGCCGTGCCTAGGCCTTAGACTGTTAGACATATTAAACTGTGAACAAAGAGAACCGGACGTGAAATGATAGCGTCCGGGACGCCCCGACGACTTAGACTTGACGACGAAGTCTGAGCGTAACAACAACAACTTTTGACATCGTAGGGTTATCTTGTGTGTGCGTGTGTGTGGACCCCCTAGAATCAACAACAACTGCTACTATAGGTTTCATCTGCGTGTGAGTGTGTGTGGACACCCTAGAACAACTTTGCCCTTGCCCTGTCATGAACATCTTGCATGTCGTGTCTTTTGGGTGCTGTACGTCAGGTGTGGAGCCAGAGTACGTAGACGAGGTGGACCTCCCAGAGTACTTGCCCAAGGAGGACCCGAGCTAGAGATCTTCACGTTGCTGATTCAGAGGATTCATTGCAGTTTAGTTGGGTGCGTAGCACCGTTTACTTTCTGTCTAGGTTGGGTGCTTGCACCATTAGTTTACTTTCAGCTGTTTGTAGCCGTGTTGGCTTTCGTTTAGACTCCACGTACTTTTCTGGATATCTGTTGAATACAATGAATGCATCTTCTTTAGTACTTTTGTTGTTCCGTACTAACCTGCATGGACCTGTTCCTTCGTCTTGGAGTACCACACAGACGCTTATTGGGTCGGAGCTTCACAGCTCCGACCTAAGCGGGTCTTGTCACGTTTCGCTTCCGTCGTTTTAGGAAGCGGGGCGTGACAGGTTTTAGTGGTGGCCCATGCAGGTCTCGAACCTGCAAAAAGTACAAAACGATAGAAGCATTAGCATTCATTTTTTCTTTCTCCAGTAATATGTGCGAGTCTAAGTTGTGTTTTTCCTGTCGTTAGGATGGTGGGAGGACGTGAAGCTCGAGATAAACCATCAGCTGATGGGACCATGGATGGCCGAGGTGATGATTTACACCAATTACTGGGCGTTATGAGGGAGATACTGGACGTTCAGCATCAATTAGTTCAGCAGTCCCACCGTGCTGCCCATGCTCCTCCAGTTGCACCGCCACCACCACCGCCTGCCCCTCAAGCTGCTCCGGGAGTGAAGCAGTTCAATGAGCTTCAGCCGAAGACATTTTCTGGGAAGGAAGGGCCGTTGGCTGCTGATGAGTGGATTCTGAGTACTGAGGAGAAGCTGGTAGCTATGAAGATTCCTGATGATACCCGAGTTGAGATAGCGAAGATGCAACTGACCGAGAATGCTAGGAACTGGTGGTGCATTGAGGAGAGGCGCCTGCAGAAGCCAGTGGAGTGAAAGACTTTCCGATCGATGTTCAAGGAGAAGTACTTCACCAAAGCTGCTAGGAGGGAGCTGTTGAGCAGATTTGTAGATCTGAAGCAGGGGGATATGACCGTCGACGAGTACGAGTCAGAGTTCGAGATGCTGAGCCGGTTTGCCCCACATATGGTGAGGAAGGAGGAGAAACGAGCTGATCGTTTTCGTCAGGGATTGCGTCCGAAGATTTAGGCTTCTATGTCTTCGGCAGATTTCACGACCATGGGAGCGGTGCTGAATGCCGCGAGGAACCATAACACCATATCGCGTCTACCTGATCCCTCTGATGATGGGGGAAAGCGACAGAAGGAGCAGCATATGCCTTCTGCTGGGTCTATAGTGGGACCAGTTCAGTCAGTGCCTTTCAAGAGGCCAGGAGCACCTGCTCGGCATCAGATGAAGGGCCCATGCTTTTTCTGCGGCAAGCCAGGGCATCAGCAAAACACTTGCAGGAAGAAGCTGGGTTTGTGTCTGGCATGTGGAGCTGCCACACACGCCTTTACAGATTGCCCGAGGTATCGCCATACTGAAGGCGGAGCACCTGCCCCTACCCAGAGAGGAGCTGTTGTCCATGGAGCATATGTCATGACAGCAGCGGATGGCGTCGTAGCAGGTAACTCCATAGTTTTAATCTTTCATATTATAGTTTAGCTTATTTTTGGCTGCTTATGTATGTTTCAAAACTTTTGTTCCTTTCAAATCAAACCTTTAATGTTTTGGGATTAGCCCACAAAGATCACAACCCACCTATCTTCCCTCATCCAATATCACAACTCTACACGTTTTTCCCAATGTTTTAAAATATGTCTTAGGCCTTAAACTTTCTTTTCTTTCCCACTTCGGGAGTGTTATTTTTATTGTTATGATGTTGTTAGTACTAGATATTTTGTTATAGGGTTATGTTTACAAGTAGGCTCAGAGTGAGATGAGATATGTTGTATCGGTGATTAGTTGGTTTTGAATAACAAGGATATTAGATCAGATTTCTTTGGATGAAAAGAATGAGGTGTCCAAGACTTATTAATGATACAAATGTGTGACGGACTCAATGGAGAATTCTTGTTGGACGAAATTATATACAAAGGGATGAGAACTTATCGACCCGAAACTTGGACGAGTGATAGATAGGAGTAGCTATGGAGGTATAGTATGATTGAGAGTGATCATGAGAATGAGTAGAACGTTTAAAGCATCAAGACCTGAATGTTAGGTTGGCGTGAGAAGACGTTGGAAGTAACACGACATGTTGATACGAATAAATGGTTAGGTAGACGGATTTGGTATGATTAAGAGATTAGATGATAGGGGTAAGGATAGATGTGGCTTGATGCTTCATAGATTATGGAGAATGAATTTATGGAGTTAATATGATGGAGAATATATTGGGGATGTGATGATTGTTGAATTGTAGACATTAATGTGGATTTATAGTTAAGTGTTTGCGTGTGATTCTAGCTGTAGCATTAGCCACTGGAGAGACGAGCTGTGATGGATTATTTAAGGAACGTTGTTTGAATTTATAGGATTAACGATCGTTATGTGTAGATATAGGAGTTGTAGGCATAGTGTTTATAGATATTATTACTATTAGTATAAGTGATTCCGAGGACGGAATCATTTCTAAGGTGGGTAGAATGTAACAGTCGCTTTCCGACCGTTCGTATTTTCTACGTGCACGTACTTTTTCGTGCACGTATTTTTTTTGGCACTTTCTGAACTCCGAGATATGCGATGTGATATGCCGTTGTGATCGTATGAGAGTGTAGAATTTTATAGTAATTTTTGGGAACGTCATTTCACGGCTCGTTTTCTCGCAAAACGACTTGGAGTGGTAGGGGCGTTTTAGTCATTTGTCTCAAAACACCGTTTCCAATTTTACGAAAATTTTGATAGGTGTTACGCACGATCGAACCCTGTATCCCCGTATTTCTCGTCTCCATGATCGTCCTGGTATTTTCAGATTATTTTTCTGACGCTCGTAGCGAGAGTTATCTCCGGATTAAATCTCAACCGTTGATCTTCCCTAATAGATTTTCAACCCTTGATTAGCCCTAATCAATTTAAATTTCAAATTGTAATCCGATCTTAACAAATCCCTTTTTGTCTCATACGTTTCAATGGGTTATTATTCTGCCTTTATTTACACTTTTCTTTCCTCCAAATTCCACTTCCCCTATATCTCTCTCTTCCCCTTTTAACTAAAATCCCATAGCTGATTAGCAATAGGAATCATTTTAAATCCCTTGAAATCAGCCCATCCAAAACTTTTCCTCACGTCTACAGCTCTCTTCCCATTTATCATATTATACTACCTAGGCCTACCCAATAGATCTCAGCCACACATTTCAATCTCCCCTCTCCAAACATTTTAAAACCCGAGTTGTTTTTCTCACAGCCGTCAACAAAGAAAACCCCCTTAGCATCTCACGAGCCGCACACAACTTGGCTCATATACTTTTCTTTTAAAATAACCCCTCCCCCATGCGTTATCACCTAGGGTTGGGTCTTTTCCTCACAGCCGCCACACAGAAATTCTCTCCCGAGCCAACTCCTCTTTCTCCCGTTCTCAACTCTTCCACCACCCGAACCCTAGCCCCATCGCCGGTATACCTTCCCCACGGCAAGCCCTCGTCAGCCGCCTTCAGCTCCGGCCAACCGCCGCCCTCGACCGTCCGGACAGCCTCGCCGACGGGCCTCTTGCACGGAGAGCAGCACGCGGGAGCAGCAGCAGCTGCTCCCTTTTCTGATCGCCGCCCGGCATTGGGCACCACCCCGCGGCACCACCAGCTTCGGTCGCCGCCAGTCCCCTCTCCGGCGCCTGCCTCACCGTCGTCAGAGGGCACCGTCGACGGCTCCCTGTGCAGCAGCGGCAGCATCAAGTACAGTCGTGCTGCTGTGCTCGTTTCGACGCCGCACGCTGCCAAGTCGTCGCCCGGAGCCCCTAAGATGCCGTCGACGTCTTCCTGAGTCCCTTCCATCGACCGTATTGATCCGTTGGGCTGTTCTCCACGTGCGACACAAACAACGGCCGCGGCTGCGTTCTTTCCGTCGCCGCTCGCGATCATCGACCCGTCGGGCACTGCCGTGATTTCCCAGTCACGGTCAGCCCCTCCCCAGGCCAGAGACCCCCCTTCGACTGCTCCCCAGGCCGGTCAGCATGCAGTCAGCCTTCCGGTGATGTCAAAACGACGGTTTGAATCCGTTGCTCGCTGTTTTGGCGGCCACTCGACACCGATAACCCCTTGCGGATCGCTACCGGGATCACCTTCGCTGTCTGCTATTTCCGCCCGCTGCCCGCACTTCCGGTTCACTATCAGAACGTTTCTGGTTACGCTACCTATAGCCAAGATGCCGCAAGAAGACGTTCCATAGCCGTGCCATTCAGATCGGTCGCCGTTCAGACTCTACTTTCATTCTACACCGGAGACGTTAGTCCACCCTAACTTGTAGCAAACCACAACATAGCAAATCAAACCCTAACTAAAATCAGACAACTATAACTAAATTTACTTTTTTTCGCACCAGTAAAACACTGCTCACTGTAGAAATCGACCATCGAACAATTTTTCTGTGCATATAGGGTAGTGGTCGATTTAGGCCGAAAGAAACACCAAAACGTGATATTGACAAATAGGGTAGTCCCTATAACTTAGAAACAAACCTAAATAGGTTTTATTGAAAACGCGACCTGACACCGTCGCCGTGACTTGTTGCAGACGCACTACCGTGGACGCGACGACTGGACGAGACGCCCCGGACAGACGACACACTCACCACCGCAGGCAAGTGTACTCACTTGCTCTTTCGGCCGTGCCTAGGCCTTAGACTGCTAGAACTATTAAACTGTGAACAAAGAGAACCGGATGTGAAATGATAGCGTCCGGGACGCCCCGATGACTTAGACTTGACGACGAAGTCTGAGTGCAACAACAACAACTTTTGACACCGTAAGGTTATCTTGTGTGTGCGTGTGTGTGGACCCCCTAGAATCAACAACAACTGCTACTATAGGTTTCATCTGCGTGTGAGTGTGTGTGGACACCCTAGAACAACTTTGCCCTTGCCCTATCATGAACATCTTGCACGTCGTGTCTTGTGTAGCCTGTGGGCAATGAGACGCTCACCTAGTAGAGTGGGTGATCTTTGTTACGGAACACCTACGGGAAGCTCGGCACCCACCTAGCAGAGTGAGTGTCCCAGGAGACCGAGAGGATAGAGACTCTCACCTAGCAGAGTGAGTGGTCCTATACAGTAGTACAGTTTCACCTACGAGGCGTCTGTCTCTCACCTAGCAGAGTGAGAGATACGCTACCGATCGTGGGGATAGAGGCACTCACCTAGCAGCGTGAGTGGCCCTATATTGTCTTGTCTTGAGCACTTGGGTTTGGGGTAGGGTTGAGCGTGCGCACGGGGAGAGGGTCTGATCCCCCTCAAACCGTAAGGCGTGAACCCTTCGAGTCACACGTGTCTCGTCTTGTCTTGTCCTGTCCTGTCTTGCTTGTCTTGTCACGTCTTGTCATGACCCATCTAGGTTAGTCCCGTAGTCGGTAGCACACGCTACGACTACTGCTTGCTACGCTTTACTTTCCCGCTGCGTTTACTTTCTTCGTCACTCTGTTATAACTCCAGCATGCTAATCAACCAGTAAACTGTTGTCTAATAGTTCGGTACACTTGCAGTAGAGTCTGACCCTTTTTGTAGACTTTACCTGATGTACAGTTCCTTTCTTTTGGGTGCTATACGTCAGATGTGGAGCCAGAGTACGTTGACGAGGCGGACCTCCCAGAGTACGTGCCTGAGGAGGACCAGAGCTAGAGATCTTCACTTTGCTGATTCAGAGGTTTCACTGTAGTTTAGTTGGGTGGATAGCACCATTTACTTTCTGTCTAGGTTGGCTGCTTGCACCATTAGTTTACTTTCAGCTGTTTGTAGCCGTGTTGGCTTTTGTTTAGACTCCACGTACTTTTCTGGATATCTATTGAATAAAATGAATGCATCTTCTTTAGTACTTTTGTTGTTCCGTACTAACCTACAGGGACCTGTTCCTTCGTCTTGGAGTACCACACAGACGCTTATTGGGTCGGAGCTTCACAGCTCCGGCCTAAGCGGGCCTTGTCATGTTTCGCTTCTGTCGTTTTGGGAAGCGGGGCGTGACAAACATGCTAAGAAGAACTTCAAGAGTTCATTGATGTTAGCTCCGAAGGGACAGAGGAGCATGCGGTGGCATTGAAGTCTTGGCTGGAGGAGTGGGAAGCAGCCCCCGCTGTCCCTTCGACGTCGACGGTCCCTAAGAAAGCCGAAAAGAAGGGCCCAATGCCGACCGTCGGCGGGGCGACGTAAACGGTTCCGACGGAGATCTTGGGCATACCTCCCAATACTAAGCACATCAGTCGCGCTAAGATTCGTTCCAAGTATATCCGGTCCCCCTATGATGTTCGCCACCCCACCCTTGATGAACGGGTCTGTTCACCCAAGGACAACGAAGTCGGGGTCTATGTTCCTACCTTTGAGCTCGGGCTTTTATTTCCCCTCCACCCCTTCTTCCTGCTCATGCTGAACTTCCTCGAGCTTCAAATCTTCCAATTGATGCCGAACTCGATCAGTGCCATAGTTGGGTTCCTTGTTATCTGCTTCGGTAGTGGCATAGATCCGTCCCTGCCGATGTTCCGGCATTTCTTCGAAGCGAAGCAATGATGAACATATTACTATGTCAGTGCGAGGATGGATCGGCATCTTGTCGTCGACATGCTGGGTAACGTAAGGGAGTGAAAAGAGAAGTTCGTCTTCATCTCGACGCCGGTGGACTTGTCGCTGCAGACGAACTGGGAAAGGTTGAACTCCACCACGAACAAGGAGGTGACTCTAGGGGGCGGGATCTGGAGAATTCCAAAATCCTGATGGAGATCACCCGTGAACTTCGGATACATGCGAAGCTGGTCAAGGAGCACCAGATCACGCTCCATATCTGGCCGGAAGGTACCGTGATCTAAGCGATCTTCTTCGTCTTTGCTCACCTTGATCTCTTTTCATTTTGCAGGTGCAGACATGAATTTGTCGAGGGACGAACAGATGAGGATGGCCATGGAGGGGGCGTCAGCCGAGGGATCAGCGCCCAAGGAGCAGGCAGCCCCGGTCAAAGTGTCACAGTCTGTTTTCAATCGTATGCTTTTCATGCACGTACTCTTGTTCGTACACGTATTTATTTTGGACCTTTCTTGTATCCGAACCATATGATGTGATATGCCGTTATGACCCTCTCGGAGAGTATTAATTTGTGGAATTATTTTGGAACGACATTTCACGGGTCGTTCTCCCATGACTTGACTTTGTTTGAAGAGGCATCGTGATTTTCACTTATGTCATGAGACGTTTTTATTTTTAGTTTCGTCCCTCGTCACCAAACTCGCGATCGACCTTCTTAGTTTTGTTTCTCTCGTCGGCACGGTTGTCCCGGTATTTATTTCATAATTTTAAGGCTCCGTTTGACCCACTTTCACTGTTTTCCAAACCTATTATTTTTTTAACCAAAGTTTCATATGTTTAACCCACTAATCATTATTTAATGATGTGTATTACCTTATAATGTTGACTTAGTCCACTTTTTCCCCCATATGGCCGCACACACCCTGGAGAGAGAGAGAGAGAGGGTGTGGGATCTTTTTATATAATAGATAATAACAATTTTTAATCTTAAAGAAAACCCTAACTAACCTTAACCCAACCCCACGTGACACAGCCCCCTACTATTTAACCTAAGCCATAGGGCAAATTTTTATTCACGCAAACAAATTCCCAGCAGCCGCAATTAATTTTTTGCACACCCCAAAATTTCTCATCTCTCGCAACTTTCCTTCTCCCAGGCGCTGTCTTCACTAACCCTCACCCTTTTCAGCCGTCAGCATCCCCAAACCCCTTTCCGGATCTCCGACCTTCCTCCGCCCCTAGCCCTGCCGTGATCCCCGGTCACCGTCCATCCCCACGCGGACCCCTCCAGGCGCGGCAGTGCCCCGTGTAGTGCCCAGCAGCAGCTGCTGCTGCTCAGCCCTCCCATAGCGGCGCCGCCCGTTCAGCACCCCCTCCAGCGTGCCCAGGCCTCCCCGCATTACACCTTCAGTCCACTGGCGTCCTCCTCGCTCCCCCACCTGCAACGAATGACGAGGAAGAAGATCCCGAGAGGTTAGCACTATGTTTTATCATGGCTAGGGTTAGGGAGTAGTTATTATAAATTTTATACTTAAGCTGTATTTTAGGGTTGGTTGTTAGTATTTTTTTAGGGTTAGCTGATGCATTTAAACTATGTTTCCTCGTGATTAGTAATCCTTCATACCCTAGCTCCTATTTCCCACATATTAAATATTTGTCCTTAGTTAATATTTGGTTGTTATTAATTGTATAACATGTTAGGGTATATTAGGGTTTTTATTATAAGTTATGTTTTCTTAATACCATGTTAATGTCATTTGTTAGCATATACTAATGTTAGATGTTAGGTTATGATTAAACCCCTCATCCTGTATGTTGGAAGTGAACTTGAACACTTAGTTTATAATCTGATCATGTTATTTGGAAGTTAGTTCATGCAGCAAGTGTTTGTTTTGGTAAATATAATTATTACATGGTAATTACAATCTTTGTAGACTATACTTCTCTTAATACCCTGTTTGTTATACCTGCATGTTAGCTTAGTTAGGGTTATAGCTATTTGTTGTTAGTTGGCAAGTTAGTAACTTAATAATATGATGATATCATGCTAGTAACGTTAATAATGATGTGTCACCCATTTTAGGATAGCGAACTTAATTAAAATTGGGTCATTAGACGTCTTAGGGCTATCTAATAATTCTAGCTCATCGTTACGAGCTCATTCGTGCATGTATTTTATTGACAGAGAACCAGACGTTCCGTACCGATCACGAAACCGGAATCCAACCCCTGACGTCGCTACCCGACGTCAGAGTAGCTCTCGCGTCGTGTTGAGGTAAGTCTCTATCCGTAGGAACCCCACACACGCCTGTTTATCAACTTAAAAATCATAGCTTCCGATTATTTTGTAACTCACTAATCAAGATAATAAAATTGGGACTGTAGGCTGGACTGTGAACTGAACGCATAGGTAGACTCGGACTGATTGAGCAGGATCGTGACTTGGTTGTTTTTCAGGCAAGTGATACTTGCCATCTTTCTGTTTAGGCGACATCTTAGGCCATTTTGTACTGTAACATAAAAGAGACTAGGCAGTGAAATGATAGCTACATAGACGACACTTTTAGATCTAGCTTGACAACGAAGCTAGATCCGTCACCTTTATCATGCTTGCATTCATGCTACCATGCCATGTTTAATTTCAAATAATGGTACGCAAATTATCTGCTCATTGCCATGTCATTGCATGCATGTAATGTTTCATCGTGATTGCGTAGCACACGCTACACTTATTGTAATGATTGAGGCTAGGCATCTGCTTTGCAGGCACAACCCTATGCCAAAAACACTTCCTGGCTCGTGATCCAGAAGCGAGCTCATATACTTGGGAAACCCTAGCTCGATACACGTGGAGGGGTAGGGTTAAGCTGTCACGCAGCGTTGAAGGATGCCTGATCCTCTCCTTCATCTGTAACGAGTAAACCCTGTGCACAATGTGAAAGGATAGTGATCGTGATTGTGAATTAATGTTCTCGTAATGCATACCAACATGTCATTTTTAATCGTTGCATTCTTAAATTTGATTTCAACTCATTGCATTATTTTAGAACTGCTAGTCGTCTTTTGTTATTAGTATCCTTGCACAAAAGTCCTCCGCTTTCATTTAGGAGACTTTTGCTGACATGTGCCCTTTTCTCTTTGGGTGTCACATGTCAGGTTCTGAGTTAGAGTTACCCGCTGAGGACGAGCAGTTCATGGATGCTGAGTTCGAGGTGCCTATAGAGACCGAGTTCGAGGACACTAGTGACCAGTCCTAGGCTCACCTGAAGTCTTCTTAGTTGTCTTTACTTTCAGTAGCTATAGTTATTTTTCGGTGCGTAGCACCTATCTCGTTTAGCTTTTTTTTCGGCCATGCTTTAGGCCTTTTGTTCAGACTTATACTTTTGTGAGTCTTCTGCGATGTTGAAATAATTTGCTGGATGTTTTGTTGGTGGATGTTTCTTTATCTACTTTATTATTATTGTTATTGTTTCGTCGCAATGCAAAGGACCTGCTATCATTTGAAATTTTTACAGACGCTTATCAGATTGCAGCTTCACAGCTCCACGTCTGAGCGGACCTCCTCGTGTCTCTCCTTCCATATTAGGGAAGCGGGGCGTGACAGGTTTTGTTGGTGGCCCATGCCGGTCACTTTTTGCATCCGCGAAATATCGGAACAACAATAATGATAAATAACATCCAATTAATTAGTCATAACATTCAAGTCATGATTAAGTCTAATCTGAATATTTCCTTGTTTTAGATGGCCGGTAGACGCGTTATTCGAGGAGCTGGTAGTGGACCTGGAGCTGGTGGTGGAGCTGGACGTGTTACGGATGCTGATAGAGAACCCATCACGGCTGAGATGATGAGGATGATGCATCAGATTATGCAGGTTCAGCAGGGGATGCTTCAGAATGCCCCTCGCTTCGAGCCAGGAGTGAAGCAGTTTCGGAAGCTGGGCCCGACATATTTCAATGGGTCGGAAGGACCATTAGCTGTGGACGAGTGGATGAAGAATACAGAGGATAATCTGCTTCTCTCGAAGGTTAACCCGGCTGGATGGGTTGACCTGGTAAAGAAGCAACTGAAGGATAATGCCCGCAGCTGGCGGGAGTCAGAGGAGCATATGCTAGAGAAGCCTATTTCCTGGGACTTTCAAGGCGAGATTTGATGAGGAGTATTTCCCTCGAGCTGCGAGGAGGGAGCTGATGTAGTAGTTTATCAGTCTGAAGCAGGGAAATCTGACGGTGGACCAGTACCACTAAGAGTTCATGAGACTAAGTCGCTTTGTGCCGAAGATGGTGGAGACCGCTGAAGATCGAGCTCAGAGATTCTTGCAGGGTTTATCTTTGGAGCTGCAGAGTCTGATGTCCTCTTCGGACTTGGATTCTTATCAGAAGTTGTTGACAGCTGCCAAGAGGCAGGAGCTGATTGCTAATCAGAGGAGAGGGCAGTACTCTGGTGCTGGAAAGAGGCCTATGGAGCAGGCCAGAGCCGTGGTTAGGCCAGTGATGAAGCCTAATCAGTTCATGCAGTTCAAGAAGCCAGGAGGGTCTGTTCAGAAGACGTGTCATTTTTGCGGCAGGACCGGCCATGTGAAGGACCAGTGCAGGAGATTTCTGGCCCATTGCCTACTTTGTGGCGACCCTAAGCATGCAGTGAAGGATTGCCTGCTTGCTAGAAAGCCGCAGAAAGCACCGGTAGCCGCTAGACGTGGAGCGCCTCTCATTCCCCAGAAGCAGGCATTTCAGCAGGCGGTTCAGCCTAGGAGGCAGGCTTTCACGATGACCGCAGTAGAGGCGGAGGCTGAGGATAGCGTTATTGCAGGTAATCCTCAGACTAGCCTTTACTTTTCTTTAGTTGATCTTGCATATTAGATTGTAATTTGTTTGCTAGAATAGGTTTTGATTGTCAGCTTGCTTGTTAGGGGTTATTCTAGTTTGTGCTTGTCCCGCTCGGGTTCTTTTCAACTCCGGTGCATCCATGTGCATCTTATCCCGGAGTTTCGTGGACAAGCATTCTCTGACGACTTCCCCTCTTTCCATGAGTTGGGATATCGCTACAGGGAATGGAGTGATCTCGGTGTCCCTTGGATGTCAATCTTGTCCCTTGGTAGTCTGTGGATTCGAGCTTTACGTCGATTTCATCATCCACGACATTACCAACTATGATGATGTTCTTGGGATGGATTGGCTTAGTTGCTTCTACGCTACGATCGACTGCCGACGGAAGAAGGTGGTGTTCGCGATTCCTGATTATCGGACCTTCGAGTTCAGTAGCGGGAGTAGTTTGCTTGGCCTGAAATCTGACCGGTCAGATTTCAGGCCAAGCCAATGGTGGAGCTTGTGGCTATGCAGATGGAGGTGACTAGGCCAGCTGTGGTGAGAGATTTTGATGATGTCTTCCCTGAGGATATTTTAGGACTGCCGCCCGATCGAGTTCTTGAGTTTTCAATTGATCTTATTCCGGGAGCGCAGCCTATATCGAAAGCACCTTATCGTATGGCTCCGGTAGAGTTGGAGGAGTTACAAAAACAGTTGGATGAACTTCTGCAGAAGGGTTACATCAATCCGAGTGTGTCTCCGTGGGGAGCACCCGTTCTGCTAGTGAAGAAGAAGGATGGTTCGCGTCGCATGTACGTGGACTACAGAGAGTTGAATGCTGTCACCATCAAGAACAAGTATCCGTGGCTACGGATTGACGACATTTTTGATCAGCTTGGAGGATCGAGGGTATTCTCTAAATTGGATCGGAGGAGCGGGTATCACCAGCTGAAGGTGAAGAAGGAAGATGTGCCGAAGACAGCGTTCAGAACGAAGTATGGACACTACGAGTTCGTGGTTATGCCTTTCGGTGTGACCAACGCACCTGCAGTTTTCATGAATCTAATGAATCTGATATTCTATGACTTCTTAAATAAGTTTGTCGTTATCTTTATTGACGACATCTTGATCTATTTGAAGTCGGAGGAGGAGCATGCTAAGCACCTGAGGACTGTTCTGGAGATTTTGAGGAAGCAATGGTTATATGCAAAGTATTCCAAATGCGAGTTCTGGCTGGACAGAGTGGCTTTTCTTGGGCACGTGGTCTCGGGAGATGGCATATCTGTGGATCCGGAGAAGATCAAGGCTATCAGAGAGTGGCCGGTTCCATGGTCAGCGTCTGAGATCAGGAGTTTTCGTGGGCTTGCTGGTTATTATCGACGCTTCATTAAGGACTTCTCTCGTATTACGGAGCCGATGACCACACTGACGAGGAAGGATATACCTTTCGTTTTATCCGAAACTTGTGAGGAGGCCTTCTCTGTTCTGAAGGAGAGGTTGACGACTGCCCCTATTCTAGCTGTGCCTGATCGGAGTGGAGGTTTCGAGATCTTTTGCGATGCTTCTGGCAAAGGTCTCGGTTGTGTTTTGCATCGGCATGGGCATGTGGTCGCGTATGCTTCTCGACAGCTTAAGGCTCATGAGAAGAATTACCTGACGCATGATTTGGAGTTGCTGCAGTCGTATTTGCGCTCAAGATTTGGAGGCATTTCTTGCTGAGTGAGAAGGTGAAGATCTTCACCGATCACAAAAGCTTGAAATATATCTTTATGCAGAAGGAGCTCAATATGCGACAGCGTCGATGGTTAGAGCTCATGGCAGATTATGAGATCGAATTGCAGTACCATCCTGGCAAGGTGAATGTGGTTCCAGATGCGCTGAGCGGACTTCCAGCAGTGATGATGTTGACTTCGCAGTGGAGGTTGCAGCAGGATTTTTGCGAGTCTGGCATTGAGATCGTGCTTCCTGGAGAGGTTTCGTCGTTGATGTGTATGCAGATATAGTCGACGATTGTGGGTCAGATCAAGGCATGTCAGGCTGGAGATCCGAAGCTGAAGAGGATCCGTGAGCAGGTAGAAGCCGGTCTGCTGACTGACTTTTGGATTCATGAGGATGGCTCGCTAAGGTATAGAGCCAGAGTTTGTGTGCCACCTGGAGATATTAGAGAGGAGTTGCTTGTTGAGGCATATAACTCGCCATATTTTGTGCATCCTGGTGACACCAAGATGTACAAGGACCTTCGCCTGAACTATTGGTGGCATGGCATGAAGCAGAGTGTGGCACGGAGCATTGCCAAGTGTTTGGTCTGTCAGCAGGATAAGGCGGAGCATCAGCGTACGGCTGGGTTGCTACAACCACTTTCGATTCCGGAGTGGAAGTGACAACACATTATTATAGATTTCGTGACTGGACTACCTCGGAGTCTGAAGCAGAATGATGCGATTTGGGTGATCGTGGAACGATTGACCAAATCTGCTCACTTTATTCCCTTCCGAGTAGGACAGTCCACTGAGATGCTAGCGAGGAGATACATGGAGGTAAATTATTTTACTCTCTGTTCTTGTTTCCTTCTCTAGTTTAAATAGTGATGTAACGTGAATCGTGCAGGAGATCGTGCGACTTCACGGAGTCCCCGTGAGTATCGTGCCGGACAGAGACACGAGATTCACATCTCAATTTTGGCAGATTCTACAGAAGAGTCTGGGTACGAGTCTGAGTTTCAGTACCGTGTACCACCCGTAGACAGATGGCCAATCAGAGAGGACGATTCAGATTTTGGAGGACATGCTGAGGGCGTGCATGTTGAACTTCAAAGGATCTTGGGAGGATCATCTTCATCATGTGGAGTTTGCTTACAATAACAGCTACCAGGCGAGTATTAGCATGGCGCCATTCGCCGCGCTATATGGGAAGAAATGTCGATCGCCACTGAGCTGGGATGACATTGGAGACAAGGAGCTGTTAGGATCAGAGATGATCGTGGAGGTAGTGGATGTTGTGAGAAACATCCGGGAGAAGCTGAGGATTACTCAGGACCGTTTCAAGCATTGGACAGATGCTAAACAACGACCATTGGAGTTTCAGCCTGGAGATCACGTCTTTCTCAAGATCTCTCCGAATCGAGGAGTTATCCGATTTGGAAAGAGATGCAAGCTGAGTTCAAGGTACATTGGGCCTTTTGACGTCCTGGAGAGAGTTGGAGCTATGGCTTATCGCTTGGGATTGCCGTCGTCACTAGAGGGAGTTCACGACGTGTTTCACGTATCCCAGTTACGTCGATACGTCAGTGATCCGTCACATGCTGTGGATTTCTCGGAGATCACGGTTCGTTCGGATCTGACTTATGATCAGCAGCCAGTTGGGATTCTGAACCGACGGCAGAAGCAGCAGCCGAGGAATAAGACCGTCGACTTGGTTAGAGTGCAGTGGCATCATTGTTTCCCTGGGGAGTCCACCTAGGAGCGTGAGGATGATATGAGGGAGCGCTTTCCACACTTGTTTCAGAGCAGTGGTTGATGTTGATTCGGAGGTCGGAATCATTCATAAGGTGGGTAGGATGTCACGGTCTATTTTCAATCGTACGCTTTTTTGTGCACGTACACTTGTTTGTACATGTATTTATTTTGGACCTTTCTTGTATCCGAACCTTATGATGTGATATGCCGTTGTGACCCTCTCGGAGAGTATTAATTTGTGGAATTATTTTGGAACGACATTTCACGGGTCGTTCTCCCATGACTTGACTTTGTTTGATGAGGCGTCGTGATTTTCACTTTTGTCATGAGACGTTTTTATTTTTAGTTTCATCCCTCGTCACCAAACTCGCGATCGACCTTCTTAGTTTTTCGTTTCTCTCGTCGGCACGGTTGTCCTGGTATTTATTTCATAATTTTAAGGCTCCGTTTGACCCACTTTTACTGTTTTCCCAACCTATTATTTTTAACCGAAGTTTCATATGTTTAACCCACTAATCATTATTTAATGATGTGTATTACCTTATTATGTTGACTTAGTCCACTTTTTCCCCCACATGGCCGCACACACCCTGGAGAGAGAGAGGGTGTGGGATCTTTTTATATAATATATAATAACAATTTTTAATCTTAAAGAAAACCCTAACTAACCTTAACCCTACCCCACGTGACACAGTCCCCTCCTATTTAACCTAAGCCCTAGGTCAAATTTTTATTCACGCAAACAAATAACCAGCAGCCGCAATTAATTTTTCGCACCCCCCAAAATTTCTCCTCTCTCGCAACTTTCCTTCTCCCAGGCGCTGTCTTCACTAACCCTCATCCTTTTCAGCCGTCGGCATCCCCAAACCCCTTTACCGATCTCCGACCATCCTCCGCCCCTAGCCCCGCCATGATCCCCGGTCACCGTCCATCCCCGCGCGGACCCCTCCAGGCACGGCAGTGCCCCGTGCATCACCCATCATCAGCAGTAGCTGCTGCTCCTCGTAGCAGCCCTCCCACAGCGGCACCGCCCGTTCAGCACCCCCTCTGGCGTGCCCAGGCCTCCCAGTGTTTCACCTTCAGTCCGCCGGCATCCTCCTCGCTCCCTCACCTGCAGCGAACGACGAGGAAGAAGATCCTGAGAGGTTAGCACTATGTTTTATCATGGCTAGGGTTAGGGAGTTGTTATTATAAGTTTTATACTTAAGCTGTATTTTAGGGTTGGTTGTTAGTATTTTTTAGGGTTAGCTGATGCATTAAAACTATGTTTCCTCGTGATTAGTAATCCTTCATACCATAGCTGCTATTTCCCACGTATTAAATATTTGTCCTTAGTTAATATTTGGTTGTTATTAACTGTATAACATGTTAGGGTATATTAGGGGTTTTATTATAAGTTATGTTTTCTTAATACCATGTTAATGTCATTTGTTAGCATATACTAATGTTAGATGTTAGGTTATGATTAAACCCCTCATCCTGGATGTTGGAAGTGAACTTGAACACTTAGTTTATAATCTGATCATGTTATTTGGAAGTTAGTTCATGCAGCAAGTGTTTATTTTGGTAAATATAATTATTACTTGGTAAATATACTTCTATTAATACCCTGTTTGTTATACCTGCATGTTAGCTTAGTTAGGGTTATAGCTATTTGTTGTTAGTTGGCAAGTTAGTGACTTAATAATATGATGATATCATGCTAGTAACGTTAATAATGATGTGTCACCCATCTTAGGATAGCGAACTTAATTAAAATTGGGTCATTAGACGTCTTAGGGCTATCTAATAATTCTAGTCCGTCATTACGAGCTCATTCATGCACGTATTTTATTGATAGAGAACCAGACGTTATGTACCGATCGTGAAACTAGAATCCAACCCATGACGTCGCTACCCGACATCAGAGTAGCTCTCGCATCGTGTTGAGGTAAGTCTCTAACCGTAGGAACCCCACATCACGCCTGTTAATCAACTTAAAAATCATAGCTTCCGATTATTTTGTAACTCACTAATCAAGATAATAAAATTGGGACTGTATGTTGGACTGCGAACTGAACACATATGTAGACTCGGACTTATTGAGCAGGATCGTGACTTGGTTGTTTTTTAGGCAAGTGATACTTGCCAGCTTTCTGTTTAGGACACACCTTAGGCCATTTTGTACAGTAACGTAAAAGAGACTAGGCAGTGAAATGATAGCTGCCTAGACGACACTTTTAGATCTAGCTTGACAACGAAGATAGATCCGTCACCTTTATCATGCTTGCATTCATGCTACCATACCATGTCTAATTTCAAATAACGGTACGCAAATTATCTGCTCATTTCCATGTCATTGCATGCATGTAATGTTTCATCGTGCTTGCATAGCACACGCTACACTTATTGTAATGATTGAGGCTAGGCACCTGCTTTGCGAGCACAACCCTATGCCAAAAACACTTCCTGGCTCGTGATCCAGAAGCGAGCTTATGTACTTGGGAAACCCTGGCTCGATACACGTGGAGGAGTAGGGTTAAGCTATCACACAGCATAGAAGGATGCCTGATCTGCTCCTTCAGCTGTAAGGAGTAAACCCTGTGCACAATGTGATAGGATAGTGATCGTGATTGTGAATTAATGTTCTCATAATGCATGCCAATATGTCATCTTTAATTGTTGCATTCTTAAATGTCATTTCAACTCATTGCATTATTTTAGAACTGCTAGTCGTCTTTTGTTATTAGTATCCTTGCACAAAAGTCCTCCGCTTTCTTTTGGGAGACTTTTGCTGACATGTGCCCTTTTCTCTTTGGGTGTCACATGTCAGGTTCTGAGTTAGAGTTACCCGATGAGGACGAGCAGTTCGTGGACACTGAGTTCAAAGTGCCTGTAGAGACCGAGTTCGAGGACACTGGTGACCAGTCCTAGGCTCACCTGGAGTCTTCTTAGTTGTCTTTACTTTCAGTAGCTGCAGTTAGTTTTCAATGCGTAGCACCTATCTCGTTTAGCTTTCATTTCGGCCATGGTTTAGGCCTTTTGTTCAGGCTTATACTTTTGTGACTCTTCTGCGATGTTGAAATAATTTGCTGGATGTTTTGTTGGTGGATGTTTCTTTATCTGCTTTATTATTGTTGTTGTTGTTGTTTCTTCGCAATGCAAAGGACCTGCTATCATTTGAAATTTTTACAGACGCTTATCGGACTGCAACTTCACAGCTCCACGTCTGAGCGAACCTCCTCGCGTCTCGCCTTCCATATTAGGGAAGCGGGGCGTGACACAAAGGCAAGGCTGTGATGTCAAAGAGCATGCCAAAGAAAGTCAAGCAGAAGCAGGGCCTGGAAGAAGCGTCCGCTACAAGAATTGAGGAGGAGGAGCGGAGCAAGAGGCCGAAGAAGAAGGCACCCGTCGTAGCTGTTTCCTCCCCCCATGCAAGCGAGGTGGCGTCGGGCAGCTTGGCCAAGCCCGTGGCAGCCGAAGAGCCGGTGGACGATCTGACGATCGCCACACCCATAGGCCCACCAGCTCAAGCCAAAGCTACAAGGGTCGAGCGTTGGCCCTTTGAGTGCCCCTCTGGGAAGCAGGGGAAGCCAGACTCTAGGATGCCAGGGCATCCAAGTTACGAGGCAGCCTCACCTGCTTCAAAGCGAAGAAGGCCGAGGTCCTGGCCATCCCGAAGATCGAGTTCAACTGACCGGGCTACGTGGTCAGTGCCAAGGAGTCATTGTTCGAAGATGCCGGGGTTGCGGCCCATTTGACGGAGAACAGTTTCCTGTCCAGGGACCGGGAGTCCCTGTATAACGTTGGTCCCGAGCACCTCTATGGAATGACAATTTGGCACAGCATGCAGGTTTGATGCTTTCCTCCACTCATGTTGCCAATTTACATTCTTTCACGAAGGCTCATGTGTTCTATTCCTCTTATAGGCGGTGGCAGTGATGACCTCCTTGCAGTGCCACACAAATGTGGGTGCGCGCCAGGCGACCCTCAATCGTAAGAGGGCGGAGCTACAGGCGGCCACCAGTGAGCTGGAGAAGAAGGGCGCTGAGCTTGAGGAGGTCGCAGAGCTGCTACGGAAGAGGTCAACGGAGGTGGAGAAACTTAAGAAGTTGCACGTGACCCAGAAGGAGGAGATGGAGAAGTAATATAAGATAACGGATGGTCTTGGGTGGTGGCTAGAGGAGGCGGAGGCCCAGAGGGTCACTCTGGAGAACGCCCATGCCGCAGAGGTGGAGGCGAAGGGGTGTGAGATTACCGAGCTTGCGCATCAGGTGGGGGTGCTGAAGGAGGTCGATCTCGAGGCCTTGAAGACGGATGTCGTCCTCAAGTACCAGAAGGACGAGCTCCTTCCCATCATGAAGGAGATCCGAGTCAAGAGCATGATGGAGGCCCGAGAGGCGAGCTTGCAAGAGGGCTTTCAGGCGGGCCTCGAGAAGGCAGGGAAGAGGTTGCTCCCGTGCTGGAGATCGACTTCTCCGTGCTGATGGCGGCCTTGGATGGAGAGGAGAAAGGAGAAGCTAGGGAGGCAGGTCCGGCTGGAGACGATCAGGCTGGCGGCAATGTCGACAACCAGGGGAAGGTCGCATCAACAGAACCAGTGGAGACCGAGGCCGCGTCCCATGTGGAGGCGCTATAATGCGGTTGGGGGAGGGTAGCATGAGGCCGGTTTTGGGGCCAGACGTAGGACCTAGTGTAGGAATCTTAATATAAATGTAAACTTTAACTTTTAATGAAATATACCTGAGGCGGTTCGCCTTGTTTGTTCTTTTGTTGTTGTTTGCCACTATTTTTGCATATGTGTGTATGCCCCTAACTTTCTGCTTGGAAGTGGCTACTGCCCCGAAGCGAAATGTTGTGGAGTTTGAGTGTGATTGAGTTGGCGAAGCTCTTTGTGGAGATAGATCGCCTCCAGGGTCTTTTGAAGGCATTGAACGTGGTCGACCCCTCATTTACAATTTGGTTTGGATGGAGAACTACCCCAGAGGTCTTCAAGATCGTGGGTATGGAGTGACCCTACATTTGTAGCTCCGATTTGGGTGGCGAACTGCCCCGAAGGTCTTCAAGATAGCAGGTATGGAGTGACCCCGCATTTATAATTCCAATTTGATGGCAAACTACCCCAGAGATCTTCAAGATCGGGGGTATGGAGTGACCCCGTATTTATAGCTCTGGTTTGGGTGGCGAACTACCCCGGAGGTCTTCAAGATCGCGGGTATCAAGTGACCCCGTATTTATAATTCCGGTTTTTTTTTGCGAACTGCCCCGGTGATCTTCTTGAGGGAAAATTTCGGGCAGAACCCTTCTTCAAGTCCCTGGCCAGTTTGGTTAGCGAAGACTGGCACGCTAAGGGTAGCTGCACCGTGACCTGTCCCGGTGGTCTTCCTGAGGGCAAATTTCGGACAGAACCCTTCTTTAAGCCACTGTTCGGTTTGGTTAGCGAAGCCCTACACACTATGGGTAGCTGCATCGTGACTTTCCCTGGTGGTCTTCCTGAGTGTGACTTTCGGGTAGAACCCTTCTTCAAGCCCCTGGTCGGGTTGGTTAGCGAAGCCTGGCACGCTGTGGGTAGCTGCACCGCAACCTGCCCTGGTGGTTTTTCTGAGGGCAAATTTCGGGCAGAACCCTTTTTCAAGCCCCTGGCTGGTTTGAGCGAAGCCCGGCATGCTATGTGTAGCTACACACGACCTGCCCAGGTGGTCTTCCTGAGTGCGAATTTTAGGCAGAACCCTTCTTCAAGCCCCTGGCCGGTTTGGTTAACGAAGCCTTGCACGCTATGGATAGCTGTACCGCGACTTACCCCAGGGGTCTTCAAGATTGTGGGATCAAGTAACCCTGCATTTATAACTCCAGTTTTGGTGGCGAACTGCCCCGGAGGTCTTCAAGATCGCGGGATCGAGTGACCCCGCATTTATAGCTCCGGTTTGGGTGGAGAACTGCCCCGTAGGTCTTCAAGATTACGGGATCGAGTGACCCTTCATTAATAGCTCTGGTTTAGGTGACGAACTGCCCCGGAGGTCTTTAAGATTGTGGGATCGAGTGACCCCGCATTAATAGCTCCGGTTTGGGTGGCGAACTGCCCCGGAGGTCTTCAAGATTGCGGGATCGAGTGACCCCGCATTAATAGCTCTGGTTTGGGTGGCAAACTACCCTGGAGGTCTTCAAGATCGTGGGTATCGAGTGACCTCGCATTTATGATTCCGGTTTGAGTGGTGATCGATAATTTTAGTTCACATAATATGCATATATAAACGAAAACAAAAGAGTTTACTTGTAGCGAATTAGCCCGCTCCAGATGATTAGTGCAGCCTTTATGGAGGCGCTTTCGATCTTGGAGGGAATTGAAACTGTATTCAAACGACACGTTGTTGGTACAAATACGTAAAATTACAAATTTTATTAATAATACTTGAGTAGGTGTTGGGCGTTCCATGGATGAGCTAGCTCCTCGCCCTCCATGTTTGCCAAAATGTAAGTAGCGGGTCCTACAACATCCGCAATTTTTAGGGGCCATCCCATTTAACGGAGAGCTTTCCGCAGCGACCGACCTCAGTTTTGAAGGTGGCGTCCCTAAGGACGAGGTCGTCGACTCTGAAGCTTAGCTTCTTCACCTTGGAATTGTAATATCTCGCCATCCTTTGGTTGTGCTTGATAAGACATGTTAGAGCACGATCCCTTACCTCATCAAGTAGTTCGGTGTTGAGGTGGACGCCTTCTTCATTCTCTTGTTCGTCGAAGTATTGGAGGCGGAGAGAACGTTCACCGACCTCCACTGGGACGAAGGCTTCTGCTCCATAAGCTAGCATGAAGGGGCTCTTGCCAGTTGAAGCTTTGTAGGTGGTGCGGTAAGACCAAAGGATGCCGAATAGTTCGTCGGGCCAAGTTCCAGGAGCGTTGCCGACCTTTTTAGCGGTTCGAGGATGCACGTGTTTGCTGCTTCGGCCATGCCATTGCACTGCAGGTGCGCTACGGAGGCGAAGTGGAGGTTGATGCCTCAGTCTGAGCAGAATTCCCTGAAGTCCATGGAGTCGAACTGCATCCCGTTGTCCGTCACTATGGAGCAGGGTATCCCGAAGCGGCATATGATTGACTTCCAAATGAAGTTCTTCATGTCTTTTGAGGTGATGCACGCTAGAGGCTCCGCTTCTATCCACTTGGTGAAGTAATCGACGACGACAACCAGGTACTTCCTTCCTTTAGTTGCCATTGGGAGGAACGGTCCAAGGATGCCGAGGCCCCACTTGGCAAATGGGACCGGACTGAGGATTGGAATCAGGTTGGCGGGAGGAGCCTTTGTGTGCTTGAAGAATCTTTGGCACTCCTCATACTGTTTAACAAAGCTGATCACATCCTTCAGCATAGTCTTCGATATGCTTCATCTTGTAGTGGATGCTTCTTGCAATTTGTATACTTGATGATTGTCTTAGTTGATTGTGCTACAATATCTACATAGATAAAGTTAGTACATATAAAATAATATGTGCATCATCAAAACCATATGAGGAGTTGTGAATTTCCAACATTCTCCCCCTTTTTGATGATTTTACAAATATTGAATATAATAATAATATGTTGACTAATATTATAAATAAAAACAGATATGAAATAGAGATATGGTTTTTTGCTTACTGAAATACTCCCCCTGAAGATATGGTCTATGTGCAAGAGAGTATGTAAACATTCAAAGGTATAATATTGTAAAAATAATGTATAACTTATATAATGATTTTTAGGATAATTTTATTGCAATAATGTGACTGAATAATACTGCAGATATCTGAAATTTATTGCAGATATTTCTCCCCTATCAAATTATCAAAAATGGGGGTTGACAGTTATAATTAGTTGGCTAGTCAAAAGCATTAGTCGACTAAAAATATAAAAATAGATTTGAAGTAAAAACGCAGATTTCATTCAAATAAGTCTGACGCACTGATGTATTGGAAAGGAACAAAAGTGATTTATGGTTGACTAGAGAAAGTACCTTTGTACTTTGTGTAAGGAAGTGTAATAGAAGGGTCTAGTCTCTTTTGTACTTAGTACTTGTAAAGTACTTGTGAGAGGGAAACTTTCCAAATTTTGAATGGGGGAGACTATCTGCACCGCAAGCAGTGGTGCATTCATTCATTTTTTACCGAAATATGCAAACAAATAAGTCTATGTGTCTTTTCATACACATCATGTCAATTTTTTTTACTATTTTCGACATAAAAGTACAATGAACTGCAATTATTGCAGTGCATTTAGCAATCCTCTTTTGAATTTGGATGTCTTTCTTTTGATGACATTCGGTTTTGATCGAATAATTTTTAAAAATAATACTTAATATTAAACAAAACCTGTATATATAATTAATTCTAGAGGATTAGTCGACTAGTATCAGAGATTAGTCGGCTAATTTTAATATGAATAAAATCAGAAAAATCCAAAAAAATTACAAAAATGATACTAACTTAATATATAACTATAATATAAAGTTAAAATGTCGATTCACTAATGATGTCGAGTTCTCTTCTAAGTTTTAGAAAAGTCTCTTCCTTATGGGGCTTAGTAAGGATATCGGCTATTTGATTCTTAGTATCTATATTCTTAATAATAATGTCACCTTTTTGGACATGATCATCCAAGAAGCGATGACGTATATCTATGTGTTTTGTGTGTTCATGATGTACATGAATTTTGAATAAATTTATAGCACTACTGTTGTCACACATAATAGGACATGTGTTATATTTAGCCATAATCTAATATTGTTTGTTTCGTCCATAAATCTGTGCACATGCTAAATCAGCGGCAATGTATTCCGCTTCAGTAGTAGATAATGAAACAGAGTTTTGTTTCTTACTAAACCAAGATATTAATGCATATCCTAAAAAGTAACAAACACCACTTGTACTTTTGGGATCAGATTTGTAACCAACGAAATCTGCGTCACTATATGAAATTAAATCAAAAGAATTTGATTTTGGATAATATAAACAAAAATCAGATGTGTGTTTGATAAACCTAATTATCCTTTTGACAGTAGTCAAATAAGATACCTTAGGATATATCTAGCACATATACAAACAGAAAACATAATATCTGGTCTACTTGTGGTAAGATAAAGTAATGATCCAATCATACCTCGATATAATGTTTGATCAACATTCTTACCATTTGGATCCTTGTGAAGATTTGATGAAGTACCCATTAGAGTACGCTTTTTTGCAGAAGTCTCTAATTCAAACCTTTTGATGAGTTCGTTTGTATACTTACTCTGATGTATAAATATACCTTCCTTCATTTGTTTGATTTGAAGTCCAAGAAAGTGGTTAATTTTCACCCATGTGACTCATCTCAAATTCATTCTCCATTTCCTTAGAAAATTCTTGACAAAGAAAATCATTAGTCGAACCAAAAATTATGTCATCAACATATATTTGTATAATGATAACATTAGAATCTATATGTCTAGTAAATATAGTAGAATCTATTTATCCAATAGAAAAACCAGATTTTAAAAGAAAGTTCTTTAACCTTTCATACCAAGCACGAGGTGCTTGTTTTAATCCATATAGATCTTTCTTTAACCTAAAAACATATCCAAACTTTCATGTTGAAATCCTGGTGGTTGTTCTACATAGACTTTTTCCTTTATAATACCATTTAAAAATGGGCTTTTAATATCCATTTGATATAACTTAAAATCTTTGTAACATGCATATGCTAAAAGCATTCTAATAGATTCTAATCTTGCAACTGGTGCATATGTTTCATCATAATATATGCCTTCTTCCTGATTATATCATTGTGCAACTAATCTAGCCTTATTCCTAACTACTTGTCCAGATTCATCTAATTTATTCTTAAATACCCACTTAGTTCCAATAACTGGACGATTTGAAGGTCTAGGAACTAATTCACATACATCATTCCTTTTGAATTGATTAAGTTCTTCTTGCATTGCTATAATCCATGAACCATCTTTACATGCTTCAATAACATTCTTTGGTTCGATGGATGATATAAATGCACAATTAGTCATTTGTTCTATTTGAGATCTAATTCTTACTCTGTCAGAAATATCCCCAACAACTAAATCATGTGGATGATTAAAAACTTCAACAAATGCTTTAGGAAGACTTGTATTTTCAGGAATAATCCCAGGAATGAAATTAGTAGAATCATTGTTATCTAACTTAATGTTTTCTAAAGAACTAGTGATATGTATAGAATCTTCATCATCAAGAGGTGTGATGGGTGTATAATTCTCATCGAAACTTACATGAAGAGATTCCTCAATGGATAAGGTTTTTTATTATAAATCCTATATGCTTTACTACGTGTATTTTCAAGAATAATCTCATTAAGTTATGCTTTATTATAAATCCTATATGCTTTAGTACGTATAGACCCCAAACAATGGAGTGTACACTTTGAGTAATAAAGTTGTATTAAATGATAATACACGAAAACGCAAGGAATCAGTTATAATGAAACCTATCTTTGGCACTGTAGACTAGGCCAGATCGAAGAGAAGAGACTTAGCAAGTTACATAAAGAGGGGTTCTTGGGCCTCTCGAATTATGAGTCATACTACACTTGCGAGTCTTGCCTCAAAGGTAAGATGGCCAAAACTCCCTTTGCAGGTCATGTGGAGAAAGTTGGTGAACTCTTAGGTCTCGTACATTCAGATGTATCTGGACCTATGTCTACATTAGCCAAAGGTGGATATTCAAATTTCGTTACGTTTACTGATGATCACTCTAGGTTTGGACAAGTGTTCTTGATGAAACAGAAGTCCGAAACTTTTGAGTGATTCAAAGAGTATCATGACGAAGTTGAAAAACAAACTGGAAAAAGTATTAAAATTCTCCGATCTGATCAAGGAGGAGAATACTTGAGCCATGAATTCCTTACATATTTAAAAGAGACTGTGATTTTCTCTCAGTTCACGCCTCCTTATACACTTCAGTATAATGGTGTTTTGGAGAGAAGGAATCACACTTTGTTGGAAATGGTACGATCCATGATAAGTGAAGCTGAGTTACCAACCTCCCTCTGCGGCTTGCCCTAGAAACTGCTGTGTACATTCTCAATAAGGTTCTATTGAAATCTGTGCCGATGAAACCATATCAGATATGGAGTGGCAAGAAATCCAACCTTAAACATTTAAGTGTGTGGGGTTGTCCTGCATATGTCAAAAGGCATACTCTAGACAAACTGGAAGATAGATCAATTTTGTGTAAATTCATTGGGTACTAGAGGCATTCGTTAGGGTACACTTTTTACCATCCAGAGCAACAAAAGGTTGTTGTCTCCAAACATGCCATCTTTTTAGAAAAGGAGTTCCTTATGAAGGAACTCCTTGGCAAGGTGGTAAATCTGGACGTACCACAAGAACATGTATCGAAACCAGTGGGAGAATCAAAACCTGATATTTCCCAACCAGTCGTTAGGAGGTCTGATAGGATTCCTCGAGCCACTGATAGATACTACGGTTTTCTTGTAGACAGAGGGGTCGAGAATGGCATCATTCTAGATAATGATCCTGTTAGCTTCCAAGATTCCATTCAGAGTAGTGACTCTGATAAATGGCAGGATGCAATGAGATCCAAGATTGAATCCAAGCACGTTAATACGGTATGGTCCTTAGAAGAAATGCCTAAGGGAAGTGTTCTAATCGGCTGCAAATGAATCTTCAAGAAGAAGATCAGTGCAGATGAAAAAAATAGAAACGTACAAGGCCAGATTGGTGGCAAAAGGTTATCGTCAGATTCTAGGGATAGATTATGATGAGACTTTCTCACCAGTTGCGATGCACAAGTCTATCCGGATTATACTCTCTATTACTGCCCATTATGACTGAGATCTGGCAAATGGATGTAAAGACTGTGTTTCTAGATGGTGATTTAGAAGAGCAGATTTACATGACTCGGCCAGAATGTTTCGAAGTCAGTGGGAGTAAAGGAAAAACATGTAGACTGCATTGGTCCATTTACGGACTCAAGCAGACATCCAGAAGTTGGAACATCCATTTTGACAAGACAATCAAAGAGTTTGGTTTTATCAGAAATGAAGATGATCCATGCATCTATAAGAAAACCAGTGACAATTCTTTAGTCATCCTCGTATTGTATATTGATGATATTCTTTTAATAGGCAACAACATAGAGATGTTAAAGTCTGTTAAGCAATGACTATAAACTAACTTCTCCATGAAAGACTTGGGAGAAGCATCCTACATATTAGGTGTTAAGATTTATAGAGATAGATCTAAAAGGATGTTAAGTCTCTCCCAAGCCAGGTACATTGACACCGTGCTAAAGCGATTTAGCATGAAAAATAGTAAGGGTGGTTTTATACCAGCCAATTATGGAATAAACCTTTCCAAGAAGATGTCTCCAAAAACTGACTTGGAAAAAGAACGCATGGATAGGATCCCATCTGCTTCGGTAGTAGGATCTATCATGTATTCCATGATCTGTACCAGACCTGATGTCGCTTTTGCATTGGGTGCAGTAAGTCGATATCAGGCTAACCCTGAAGAAGAACACTATAAAGCTGTCAAGACAATTCTTAAGTGCTTGCGAAGGACTATAGATTTGGTCTTGATTTATGAAAGTGAAGAGCTCAATGTTGAAGGCTTCACAGATTCTAGCTTTTAGAGTGATATAGATGTTAGAAAATCTATCTCTGGATATGTTTTATTCTTAACGGAGGAGCAGTCAGTTGGAGAAGTTCCAAACAAGATACAATCACAGACTCCACGATGGAGGCCGAGTACATAGCGGTCAATGATGCGACAAATTAAGTTGTTTGATGAGAAATTTCTTAATACCTTTGTATTGAGATAATAATGCAACCATCAGTCTAGTTCAAGAACAAAGATTCCACAAGAGATCCAGACACATTCTTCGGAAGTATAACTTGATACAGGATATTGAGAAGATGAAAGACATAAAACTCTTCAGAGTCTGTACGAAGACAACATAGCAGATCCATTCACGAAGGCTCTGATACATGATCGTATAGAGAGACTAGTGTGTAAATGCGGTATGAGATACCGAGATAATGGGCCTGAGTGCAAGTGGGAGCTGTTGAGAGATGTATGCCTTCGAGACAATTTATCTATGTAAATATCTTATTCATGAATAAAAGTATGCTTTCTGGTATCAATTGTCTAAGAATTTCTGTTATGATGTTTTCATTAAATTACTTAGATAATATTTTTAGACTCATAGTAAGTTCATACACGTATCAAGATAGAGATCTCGATTATGGGAAGTGTCTGACTGATAGGAGCTTGAGTCTTAAAGCGTTCATGGTCATAGATGCGTCGAGAAAAGGATATCGACATATCAGACAGACCATTGTGTCTTTGTCTTGATTATCTCATAATCATTCAATCTGACGAAGTCAGAGATGAGACACATGTGCTCAGTGGAGAATGAGTCCACTAAACGATCCGATAAAAGGTTATCAAATGGTTAACATTAAGTAAACTGTCATTGATAACTTTCTAGTGATGATATGCAAGTTGGTCCTTAAGACTTGAGGTCATTGTATGAACTTGTGCGTGAATGGTGTCACCTAGATCTATGATCTAGCCTCGATGCAAGGCCTGCTAAAATGTCTTAGCTTGGGTGACACTTGAAGCATACAAGGTGAGTAATGATCAAGAGAGGATTCGTCTCTTCTGTTCAATGGAAGTTAATCTCACAGGCTCAGTACGGTTCTTGGTAAAAACATTGGCCAAGGTATGTTATATGAAGTACAACATGTATATACCAAAGACCGAATGATGCTGGTCAGTGCTAGCTAGTAGGGCTGATAGTTTACTATACCCTAGGCTATGTAGTGACATAGTTATGACGAAGGGGTTAAAACTATGGTATTCATCAAAAACATAGTCAGAGTGATCCCGACGACACTTTAGTCAATAGGTCAATCACGTAATTATGATGCCGAAACAGGGACGACACCTACTACTCATGGTCACTGTCGTTTAGGGGTTTCGAGCCCCAACCTGCAGTAGGGTCAGGATGTATGGTCTCATACCAAGTAGGATTTACTTCTTAATAATAGGATGAATTAAAGAGGAGTGCACTCGGGTGCACGGAAATAATTAAATGGGAATTATATTATGTCATAAATTTTTATGGACATATGATGCATAGAAATGAAGAGGATTTTTTCACGAATGTCACAGAAAAAACCGCGCTCAAATCGGGGTCCAAACGGACCTAATAAGCCTGTTTAAAAGATTTTAAAAAAAATAAAAAAAACGGCCAAAGCTTTTTAGCCCCGCCCATTGTACCAGGAAATTACAACCGGTGCACATGATTGGGTGCCAGGATCTGTCCCGAAGGCACATGCTGACACGTGCCCTTCTGGGCACGTGCAGGCAGGCGCCCACTGGGCACATGCCTAGTACACGCCAGCAGGCTGGGGCATGGGGCCCACCTCGAGCCCCACTGAGTAGGGTTTTTTGAAACCCAAAAAGTTATGGCTTCGTTTTTCGGGTGTTTTGTGATTTTTGGGATACTTTGAGACTAAGTTTGAAGGGTCAAACGAAGTCGGATTGGAGTACCATTTGTTTCTACGCGTTCAACGTTTAGTGCTCTTCTATTTGATAGTGTATCACTTATGAAGATCAACAATGATAGAGGAAAAATTAGTATAAGTTTAGCCTTTTGTGTAAGGCAAACTAAACTAATTTTTTCCCCTAAAATTATTTTGTCCCACATTGCTCTGAGACGAGGAGGGGGTCCAACTTCCAATATAAATATGAGCCAGCCCCCTTGGAAAATTTGCACCAAGTCTCCGATTCGAGAAGCTCTAAAAAGTTTTGAGCATGCTCGATCTAAGACTTAAAATTATTTACTCCTCTTATAATTCTTCCGATCCTCTGTTCGAGTCCTAGCAAGACAGCGAGGAGGTTTGGATCTAATCCAAAGTCTTTGATGTGGATCGTACTCATGTGGACCTTTCTTTGGCGAGTGATTGGCTCAGAGGCGTAGTGTCGACTCGCTTCAGTTGGTCCAGTCTTGGAGGCGTGGAGGCGGCTTACTTTGGGGAGTGAAAGAAAGTTGCTAAAAACGATGCTTCGTATTCTGCAGAAATGAAGTTCTGGGTATGTCATTTTTATGCTTTCATATATTTTGCAATAGTTTAGATCTATCTTTAGGGTTGGTTAGACCCATCCCAAGATAGTAGATTTTCATGTCTATGGTTTATTAAATCTTTAGGGCTATCATTAATAGTTTAATGGTTTATTTCGCTGCATGTTTTCTGCTTCTATCGTCTGTCCAACGTAGGACGGGCAAGATTTTATGCCCTGAGGGTCCTACAAATCCCTACAGAACCATCCTAAGTTTTCACAAAAAAAGAGAAAACAAAAGAGAAAGAGAAAACAAAAAGAAAACAATCATGATTTGGCCAATCAAACCCATGAGTAAATGAAAGATGAAACTTTTGTGAATGCCAATCCCCTTAGGAGATTCATGAAACTAGGATATGAGATTATGCTCTACTTGTGATGAATGCATATCATCAATTTACATGTGGCTAATTGGATATTGGATAAAGAAAATTTCATGGCGTTTGCTTATATTCATATCTATTCATATTGCTTATCAGATTATATTGAAAAGTGATGTCTTTCGTTGTGCCATGGTCATTTCATAAGATTTTGATATGATTATTGTTTGTTCTAAAAGAGATTGCTTATTTTGATAGGGACTAGTCAAAAACTAGTTGGAGGTTGTGATTTGGGATATAAATCATATATTTATCACCTTATTTCGTTATCTTTTATGCATAGAGCGTTTATATTTTGGCTCTGATACATGCATTTTCACGATATCATATTATTTTGGAGCTACTCATTTATTTATGCATAAATAGCATATTATTTAGCTTAATCGTGTTATGGTTTATTTTGCCAGGATTTTGGGATTTTCCTTGATTTTCTGAAGCTCAATGGACACTTGAAGTTAAGGATTTCACACCACATACAGTCATGTGTATCATTACACCCAGTCTTGTGTAGTGTAATGAGAGCAGACAATGGCCGACGACATGGTCGTGTGTGTTATACCACATGACTATGTGGAGAAGAATCCCAAGCAGCCAAGTCACCAAAGTCATACATGGTCGTGTGGCATGACTATGTCACTAAAGCTGCTCATTTACAACTTCATACACAGTCGTGTCACCCATAGACATGATCGTGCCTGGCCAAAGACAGAAAGCTGCATCTCGGGGACTTGGGTTCACACAGTTTCACGACCATGTCAACCCGACACGATTGGGTCGAGTTTGGGAAGACATGAAGCATATAACTGGTGATGACCATATTAATCAGTGATACGGTCGTATCAACCGAGCGGCTCCCTTCTCCATGCAAAATCTGCAGCTAAACCCATTTAGTTTTAAAGTGTTGATTTAAGCCATTAATGGCTGGGATTAATTAGGGATTAGGGCAGTATAAAAGGAGGTTTTAGGCTTCATCTTTATCATCTATGGATGACCCAAGAGATGAGCTTATGAGAGGTTAGGCTTCATCTCTTTGCAAGAGATTGTAGATTTGTTTTCTCTATCCCTCTCTTGTGTATTTTTCTTTGATTGCATTGTAATATTGATTGGATGATGTTTAGTTACAAAACATTTATTCTTCTAATTATAATGAATTAGAACCTTTTTATATGTGTTGATGATTAATCTAGGGCTATGTGATTTGTGATTTCCATTGTCTATTGCATCAATTAATGTTTATGTTTTTGAATCTATGGCATTTGTGTTGTGTTGCAATGCATTACCTGTCACGCCCCGCTTCCCAAAAATGGAGGCGAGACGTGAAAAGGTCCGCACGAGAGTGGATCTGTGAAGCCCCAAACCCGATAAGCGTCAATAAAACATAAGCATGTCCCTGTAACCACAACGGAACAACAATAATAACACAAGGAGAGACGGAAACAAAATCTCAATCTCAGAAATTGTCCAACATTAAAATTAAGTTCAACATCCAGAAAAGCCACCAGGTTAAAAGAAAGAGTCTAAAGGCCCAGAACAAGGCCAAACAAAGACAAACGTAAACAGAGTATAGGTGCTGCGCACCAACAACTACAGCAGTCTAAAACAAAAAGGGGAAAGCTCAACGAAGACACTAGGACTGGTCCCCAGTGTCCACGTACTCCTCGCCAAACACAGACTCGGGCACGGCGTCCGTAAACACCTCGTCCTCAACAACGGACTCAGGCTCGGGATCTAACATGTGTCACCCAAAAGAGTAAAGGGGCACATGTCAGCAAGTCTAAAAGGCTCGGGCAAGGAAACTGAAGGTAAGGTAAACTAACAACCTAGCAGTTATAGTATGATGCATGACATGGCAAGTATAGTATGGAAGTGACTAGTAAGGGAAGTACAAGTAGCAAGTATGTCATGGATAACAAGTAAAACACGGACAAGTACAAGTCAAGTGGTTCACGTCAAGTGAACAAGTCAAGTAAACAAGTTATGCACAGAGATTCCGCCTGTTGGCTAGAGTGGCTGATCGGGCCAACTCCTAAGCTCAAGTGACCGTTTATCTCTACCCCTCCACGTGTGTCGAGCCAGGGAATTACCCCGAACACGGAATGCTTGCTTCTGGAACACGAGCCAGGAAGTGTATTTAACAAGTATGGCGTAGAATTATGCCTGCAACGCAGGTGCCTAGCCGGTAAACAAGTAGATCGGGCATTGGCTATCAACCAACTCACGTAGCCCGCTTCTGGAACACGGGCCAGGAAACACAAGTATTGTAGCGTGTGCTACGAATGCGACATACAACATGGATAGCATGGATGACAATTAATTCGCGTACCGTTAATCAAGATTAAACATGACATGATAGTTATGCAACATGATAAATGACGGTCCTAGCTTCATTGTCAAGCTAGTTCCTGAAATTGTGCCTAGGCGAGTATCATTTCGTCGCCTAGTCTCTTTTACACCTACAACAAGCAAATGGCCTAAGACATGGCCCAAAACCCTAAGTGGCAAGTTTCACTTGCCTATCACCGAGGATGACGATCACGTAGGTTCGTCACACAAATGCTAGCTACGGAAAAGAGATCGCTGCCATGGCAAAACAACATTAGAACAACATCCAACCTAGTTTTATTAGGGTTTCACAAAAATCACAAAACGGGTTATGAGAACATCAAAGGATCGATCACTACCTTAGGAAGCGGAAGAACGATACCAAACAAGCACGGCGACGGAAGAAACGATCCGGAGAGCTAGGGTTCAGATCTGGAATGGATGGGGAAAATCTGAAGAAATGGGGTTTTGGGGGTTTTTGGGGGTTGGAGATGACCTAGGGCATGGTGGTAGACCAAAATAGAGAGGGAAACTCCAAGGGAGGAAGGAATGGCTTGGAGAAATGTTGGAGAGTGATTTGGGGAAGAAGGAGGCTCAGGAGAATGAAAGAGGGGTGAAAGAAATCGTGGGTGGGGTTTAAATAGGGAGTGTTGGCGGCTGCCCAGAAATTAGGGTTTCGACACTGATTAGTCGGTCAAAGAACAACCACTGACCGAATAGTTTGGAAACTAGTCGGTCGGTTGACCAACGCAGACCGACTAAGTCCAAACAGTAACTCCTGTACAAAAATAGGATTTAGATTTAGTCGGTCAAAGAACAACTACTGACCGACTAGTTTGTCATCTAGTCGGTCGATGAACGTTCTTAGACCGACTAAGAATGAATAGTACTTGGCATCAAAATGAACATAGAGTTAGTCGGTTAAAGAACGATTGCTGACCGACTAGTTTGCAACCTAGTCGGTCGACAAATGTTCTTAGACCGACTAACGAGAAACAGTAACTCCTGAATAATTAACAAAGCCAACTAGTCGGTCCATGAAGGTTTGCCGACCGACTAAATCGTCATCTAGTCGGTCGGTTCCCCTTCTTGTACCGGCTAACGTGCACCAAAAGTTCCGAAATGGAGCGCGAAGCTCCGGGATCGATTCCTAAGACTCCTAGGCTTGATCTAACAATCAAATATGTCCGATATGAAGCCCGTCACGAATGACTTACTCCGAAATCGACGATCAACGGAAGAAGCTAGGAAAACGCGACGAAACGATCGAAAATAAAAGCTAGGGAGACAAAAACCACGCATAAGGAGAAAATCCACCTAAACATATAATATAATATAGCTAATCCAAACACATGAAAACCAATCGTTACATTACCCGTCGAGAGGTTCGATGATGATGGAATGCCGCGAGGCATTTCCTATGTGTACTAGCATTACCCATGCCTACACTACCCGTCGAGGGATCTGAGAATGGCGTGCCGCGAGCCATAGCCTACATGCACAAGACCCGTCGAGGGGCCCTAGACGAACTTATGGTGGTGTGCCTTAAGGCATTGCCTAGCAATAGGATATGAACCCATGAACACAATGACTACCTACGTTGCAACCCCCATTGTGCCTAATCGTGGGACTTTTCGATCCCCTTTCCTTGGCCTGGATGCAGGATTGAGAAATAACCCTTCGTGTATGCTCCGAGAGGACGCACGAGTGGGTGACCCTACAACACATGTAAATCCCCCTAACACCCTACAACACATGTAAACCCCCCTAACTCTTCCTCTCAAATTGGCCAACCTACTTTAGGCATCCTAGATCACCACTCATACCATCTATTTATACCACCAATTTTGTAGTTTGAGACATCATTAGTTTCACCATTACTTTTCGATAACCAATTAGACTTGCATAATTTTAGAGCTGCTTGTCTATGCAGATACGATACCCGACTCACCGGATTAGTACTTCTTAACATCCTGCGCTTGGGAGTAGCACAATATTTTGAGGCAAGCACTGGCCATGCCAGTAGACATTCCATGTCCCTTCATAACTGACTTGTCAGGGGGTTTGTCGGGATGTGGAGTATTCGCCGTAACTGTCCCCTTGACAAAAGGTGATGGTGCGTTGCTTGACAAAGCGGGCGCATGTCTCTTCTGATAAAACTTACTGTGTGTTGTCTGACGAGACATGATGTGCGGTTCCCCTGATAAAGCTGCCAATTACGTATGTGAGGCAGGCCCACTAGTAATGTCTTGGAGAGAAAGAGGCGGCACAAATGCCTGAGATCGAGCTGCCATGATTGCATAGGCTTATCTTCTCAGGTGGGTGAGTGCTCGGGCCGTGAATTTGAACAAGCCGACCTCATGGGGTCGTCCTTGCTGAATCGTGCTGCTGAGGGAGCATGTTGACTGCTGTTGGGGTTTGGTCAGGCTCTTTTCGAAAGGTCGTGGGGACATATGGGGACACACGTGGTACCTGGTGGGCCTCATTTGTATAGCTCAAGCGGACCCCCTTGTTGGCAGACCCCTATTAAGGTATCATCTATGGCAGCACATGCCAGTCGCATCAGATTCCATATAGCAAACTTTAGATAAATTATGAGAACGGCTAAATACACCAAAAACAATTCGGTGGTTTATGCATGGTTCATTTCTTAAAATTTCTAAAAATGGAAGGAGGATGGTGTGATGTCATGTGACATTTGACGTGACAAAATTTCTTTTTTTGAATTATGAAAAATGCATACACCGAATTTTTTTTGGATGTATTAAGCACTTCTCTAAGTCAGTTGGCCTCTATGTACTTATCCTGGGGATTTTGTTGAGGTGTACTGTACCTTTCCATTTATTGATGGGTGGAAATCAAAGAGCCGATGGGTGTCATTTTCTCGTCAGACGAATTAATGTGAAAAGCACCGAGCAAAGAACAAAAGGGGATGCTTTGGCCTTGGTTTGCGAAAGGAGTGGCAAGTTTACTTTTCGCGTCGGTCTCCAACTCCAACCATATCATTTATTAAGACCGATGCTTTCTCTTACCTGCTTCAAGCATGTTTCCCTGTGTCCACCAGCAAAGTCTCAGACATGGGTCCCATCCGTGTTTTTAAAGGTGTTGTATTCAGTATTGGTTTTTTTTTTTTTTGGTGCATCGGAAATAAATTCAGTATTGGTAACATATGCGTATACTTGTTGGACCGCATTTAAATGAATTCGAAATATGCGAACATTCGCTTGTTCGGATGCCTAACCATAGTTTACACACTCGGATGCCTAACCATCAGGACAATTTTTGGAAAATGGCCAAAAATTAAAAAATATTTAGAAAATCGACCAATTTGGGAGGGCACGTGCACTGACGGGGCCCGCTTGATGCCAATCGTGGCCAGATTGTCTTAAGTAGCACATAAACTGTAGTGTTGGAATTTGGTCTTGTTGTATGGTTCTTGTTTTGGGCATGAGAGGTGTTGAGTTCGATCCTTGGAATGGCCTGTAAAGTACTAATGCAATTATAGGCTGGAGATGTGGTAAGTGCGTTTTGGATTGTGCATTGCATCTTTAAGTGGTCTCTGGTTTGAATCCTAGCCGGCATTGATTTATTTGGCATGTTTTTTTTTGTTAATTTCTAATAGAAAGACAGGAGGGCAGGTTTCGTCATGGTCGAGCGAATTCAATCTGGGAAAAAAGGCGACCAGTAAGGTTGGGCTGTAGCTGCATGGATTCCATTGCCTGAGCTATGCGAAGGAAGGGAAGTCGTGGGGGTTGAGCCGGAGATCACTTCTCCCGATCCATCCCAAAAAAATTTCCCTCTCTCGCCCATTATCGTACCCAGCTCTGCTGTCTGCTCAGTACTATCTATTTACTATTTATCTCTTTTTTTCACAAGAATATTTGTGTATCTCTCTTGTTCATAATTTACATAATTAAACCACATCCATAAGTTACATCAAGGCATGATTGTGACATTTGGTTAGTGCACTTGGATTTTGTGTTGCCTTTTTATATGATCCGTGGTGCAAATCCTGGAGATTATTTAGTAGATATTTTTCTTTGAAAGAGGGGCAAAAAAAGAATACAGTTAAATGGTCCGGGGCTCATATGCCAGTGATTTATTTGATAGATATATCTAAATAATGTTGCCTAAAAAAACCCTAAACCTACAACATCTGAAAGGACATTTCAAGAATTGAATTCGGGACCTCTCACGCTCAAATCAAGAACCGTACAATCAGACCAAAATTACACCACATATTTAGACAATTTGGCCACAGTTGGTGACCGCGGCCAAGTCGAAGTGAGCCACCTCAGCGTCTCGTCACCCCTCGAGCACTGACATGACCATAGTTGATCGATTTCCTTAATTATTTTTTTGACCAATTTTCCTAATTATTTTTAATTTTTGGCCTTTATCCACAAATTGTCCTAACCATTTTACGTCCGTATTACTGCATGAACAAGCGCATATATGAACGTATAACTAGATAACTATGAAATTTCCCCCAAAAAATGATAAATGCGCTTTTCCCCATAATTAACTATTTTTTGTTTATATTTTTTTGATATTAATAATAATTTATTATTTTGGAAATTTAATGTTGCGTATGAAATTTGTTTATGTTGTGAAGGTGGCGGCTACGGAAGCTGTAGCCATATATTTATAAGAAAAGATTACATAATGGGTGGATACCCTAGTCCTAAGTGGGCTCCACATAGGCATACAAAAGCTCATTCATAACGCTTCCTCTTATCCATTCATCATTGTAAGCTTGGTATATGAATGCTTCGGGATTCATATGGCTTATCTGATCATGAGGATTTTGGATACTTCTGTATCCTAAGTTAGGAGGTCTTGCCTGGTTAAAACCTTTGGTTATGGAAAACCTAGTGGGAAAAATCCAATAGCTAAGGAAAAAGAGTACAAGTCTCCTTAACTTCCCCTGATCGGTGGATATCAATAGGGGTGGATACTTCTGGATCCAAAGATAATGTGGTTGCCTCGTTAAAACCTTTGGCTGTGGAAAACCCAATGGGAAAACCCAATAGCTGTAACGACCGGTTTTTATAATGACTATTATATGAATAATATTGGGTGTTTTCTCCTTGTGTGCTTTTCCCTGTCAGACGTTCTTATGTTGAGCTTCATAGCGTCCTTGTCTTAGAGCTAGAGTGATCCTAGAGGCCATAGGAATCTTCCCGAAGCTTCGCGCTTCGATTCGGCACTTCTGGTGCATCTTAGGTGGTTCATGAAGGGGAGCCAACCGACTAGATTGTAATCTAGTCGGTCGGTAACACTTCTCAGACTGGCTAGTTCTTCTCAGTAATTTTCGACTGAGTTACTGTTTACAATTAGTCGGTCTAAGCACATTCATCGACCGACTAGTTGCGAAACTAGTCGGTCAAGACTTGTTCTAAGACCGACTTGTACAGAGTACCTTTTTGTCGGCTGAATTACTGTTTACAATTAGTCGGTCAAAGAATAACTATCGACCGACTAGTTTAGAAACTAGTCGGTTAGAGTTTCTTCTCAGACCGACTAACTGTCAGTACTCATTATCTATCTTATTCGACCTTTAGTCGGTTCATGAACGTTCACCGACCGACTAGATCCCAAACTAGTCGGTCGACGGGTCTTCACAGACCGACTAATTATGCCTTCCCTGTACCAACCCTGTTCACTGTTTGATTTTAGTCGGTGTCAGTTGGGCGACCGACCGACTAGATCCCAAACTAGTCGGTCGACCACTCTTCACTGACCGACTAGTTTGCCCAGTAAACCTAGGTTAAGTCGTAGCCGCCGCTTTTTGTTTCTATTAAAACCCCATATGTTTTCTTTTCTTCTCTCATTCTTTTTAGCCGATCTCCTTCACCAATCATCCCCCGATCTTCCTCTTGCCTTCCTTCCTCCTCCCGAGCCTCCTCTCACCCTCCGTTGCGCCGGCGATCACCCAGGGAGCCGCCGGCCGATCTCCAAAAACCCCAAAATCCTCTTTTGCTCCAGATTTGCCCTATATTCCCCATTCTCCAGATCCATTTTAGATCAGCCGCATGAGATCCTTTCAGCCGCAACTTCTCCCTCGGATCGCTCTTCCGTTGTCGTGCTAAGCTCGGTTTGGCGACGGCAACCCGGAGATCGTCGAGATCCTCTTCTACCTGCAGTTCGTAGGCATCGTGATCGTCATTCTTCCGCTACAAATACAGTTAGTAGATCTACCTTTAATCTCCCCATAACCCTCACCGTAATTTAGAAAACCTAATAAAAATTGATTACTAGATGTTATAGGATTCCAATACAAAATATGGATTAGATCTTGATTCTAATTTTCTGTTTTGCCAAAACAACGAACCCTAATTCCCATAGAGTAGAGATTTTTGAGACGAACTCTCGTCGAGCAACAATCCCGGAATCAGGCAAGTGAAACTTGCCAACCTTGTTTTAGGCCATGTTTTAGGCCATTGCTTTGTTTTAGCGTGAAAGAGACTAGACCGTGAAATGATAGCGGTCTAGGCGCAAATTCAAATTCTAGCTTGACAACGAAGCTAGAATTGCCCTTGTCATACCATGTCATACATTTGCCTGTCATGTTTACTTTTCTTTAACGGTACGCAATTTCTATTCGAATATTTGTCATGTGCATCCATTTTACATGTCATCTGTTTACATGTTGCATCGTAGCACACGCTACAAATCCTTGTACAAATCCGTGTTTCCGTGTTACCGGCTAGGCACCCGTTTTGCGGGTATAACCCTACGCCATCCTTGTTAAAAACACTTCCTGGCTTGTGATCCAGAAGCGAGCATTCCATGTTTGGGGGTAAAGCCCTGGCTCGATACACGTGGAGGGGTAGGGATAAACGGTCACTTGAGCGTAAGAGTTGGCCCGTACAGCCACTCTAGCCAAAGGGCGGAATCTCTGTGCACGA
>JAULAV010003171.1:0-25000 GCA_030789695.1 Scilla litardierei | reverse complement strand
CATAATTGTCCTCATTATTAATCAACTTACACAATATATTATAGTATGCAATACATAATGAGCCTACTAGTACCAATAAGCCACTGTAGTTACAGGAGTAATCGTACACCTTTAAATATAATAGCATTATTTAAAAGAATATAATTATAAAAGATATATATGTTAATGCACATATAATTAGACTCACAATATTTCCTTGCTGTTCTTCGTGTTTGCAGGGGACCATTCATACGTCAACAGGGCAGCGGCGAGATGGCGATGCGTTGTTGTCGATGGCGGTGGAACAGAGTCGGGGCGATGGTCGACGTGCGGTGCAGGCGAAGGAGGCGGGACTGGGCTGGTCGGAGGGTCACCGGGGGTGCGGCAGGGCTCGTCGACGTCGAAGGCTGCAAAGCAGATGACCGGAGTGAGGGGAGTTCGATGTGGCTTGGGCTCGACCACGGGAGACGCGGTCCGGTGTCGGGGTACTGCTCAGCGGCTGCTGAGGTCGGAGAGCTAGAGCAGTCGGAGAAGAGGGTGCAAGCGGCAGAGAGATCTCGCAGGTGGAATGGGAGACGTCGGGTTATCCGTCGGAGAGGGGGATCTGGGCATGAAGAGGAAGCCGCGGGGCGTTGGGGATTTCTGCAGCCGGTGCCGGTGTCTCAGGGCGATGGGGAGGGCGACAAGGCGAGGGACGGGGTTGTTGGTGATCGTCGGAGGGAACCGGCGAAGAGCGGGCGGCGACCGGGCGGAGGGTTTGCCTTGTTTCAAGACGGAAACAGAGGCGGTCAATGACGGGGTGGGGATCACGAATGCGAAGCCGATGGCGGGGAGCTTCGAGGGGAAGGGGCAAACGGAGGACAGCGGTGCGATGGTGGTCGGAGGGCGTTGAAGTCGGAGGCGGAGGCTCGCGGAGCGGGGAGGCGGAAGAACCGCGGAGAACGGGGCGGGCTTGATGTGGGTTTCGAATGGAGGAGGGCGGTGAGAGGGGTCTGGAGAGGTTGGAGGCAAACGGAGGAGGCCGCGGCTTGGGAAAAAGAGGAAAGAGATAGGGGTGGGGTTCCTCGAGTTGTTTACGAATGGAAGGGGAGGGCGTGGGCTACTGTGATTTGAAGGGAAAAACAGTGTCCTAGGGAAAGCTTAGCTTTGATTTTGGGTTGCTTTCTATTTAAAAATGATAGGGTTAAGTTCTGAGAGAGAAGTCTGGGGGGAGTGCTGTTGATTACCCTAGGAATTGTAGGTAAACTCTAGGATTCTTATAAAAGTAGCAGGGTTTCTAAAAATGTGTGGGCTAACGTACCGCATGTCATGTGGGGGTCTAAGGCCTTTGGGTTTCAAATTAGGGAAGTTTTTGAATTATTCTTAATGGGATTTTAATAGGTTTAACAAGGGAATAAAAGCTTATTCAATTAGGCTTAAGTGGGTTTTAAAATGGCAGGTTTTTCAAACATTTAAAAAGTTTTAAATTCGAATTTTGAAATGAATACTAAAAACAGATTTTATGAAGATGGATTTAAAAACAATTATCATAAAGGGTTTATATAAGGAAACATTTGAAAGGAAATTAGTAGATTTAATTAGGATTCAAATTGGGAAAGAAATTCAAAATAGTTTGCATTTAAAAGAGTTTTGAATTTTTGAAATAAAATTTTGAAATGAGTATTAAGGAAATTGTTTTAAAGTTAATAATTAAAAAATGTTAAAGGTTAATAATAAAATAGCTAATACGTATAAGGCTAGCAGCTGATACGGGTACGGGTCAGATACGTCCAAATACGGATACATGAAAAATAATACACAAGAGAAACACGGATAAAACGCAACGATGAAAACAGGTCGTTACATCCTACCCACCTAATAAAAATTCCGTCCTCGGAATTTCTTAAGGTTGGTACGATCGAGGAGAAACCTTGAAGATGGAGGGTCAGGGTATCAAGAAGGGAGAGACATATAGAGGAAATGAAACTTCTGAATAAAAGTGGACTAGGATCGAAACAATTGCAATCAAAACAATCGCTAGAATATAACCAAGAAAAGTAGGTGAAATAGTAATAGTAGAAAAGATTCAACTAAGAAGCGACAAACAAAGATAAGCACACGACACAAATCACTAAGCACGATGATAGGTCAGGGTTCAAACGTCACCGTTCATCACTGGCACGTCGTCCCTTACTTCCTCAGCGACTATAGAGTTTTTAGTGCCGATAATGTTCAGGATTGGCCTGTTGAGGAACCTGATGCCGAGGGGCTAACGACAATCTCTGTTGAGTCGATCCGGATGCAGAGTTATTAGTGTCACGAAAGCAGTTCCTTGCAATATGATCAGGTGCTCCGCACGCCAAGTACTTGTTCAGCAACACGCGACAATCCTTCTTGACGTGCCCAACCCGGTTACAATGATAGCATACCACTATAAATCTGTGGTCGACTGGAGTTGCAGGCTTCTTGAAATCGGTGGTCTGAGTCGGTCGGAGATCGTTCTTTGGCAGCTCCTGCGGACGCTTGCCTGCCTGACGCGCCTTCTTCTGATTAGCAATCTGCTCCTGATTCTTCGCAGCTACTAGGACATCCTCATGAGTGGTAAACGTATTCCCGGACAGCACACTCTGGATGTCTAGATCCAAGCCCTGTAGAAAATGATGTGCATAGTCCTCAGGTTCTTTCACCATGGCAGGAGCATATCGACTCAGCATAGTGAACTCTGCCTCGTACTCATCAACGGTCATAGTGCCTTGCTCCAGGTTGATGAAGCGAATCTCCATCATTCGCTTCGCAGACTTCAAAAAATACTGGGCGTCGAACCTCTTGCAGAAGGTATCCCATGAAATCGGCTTGGTCAGCCTGGCTTCCTCCGCATTCCACCAGCTGCGGGCATTATCTGTCAACTGCTTCCTGGCAAGCTCCACCCATTCGTCTTTATTGATTCGAGCGAGGCCCAAATCATCCTCAGTGCTCTGACGCCATTCTTAGGCCGCTAGCGGGCCCTCTCGTCCGGAGAAGCTCTTCGGATGCATCTCTCGGAACTGCTTTGCTCCAGGCTCATAGCGAGGCTGTGGAGCAGCTGGTGCAGCCTGACGTCCTTGCTGGACCAGATGGTGCTGAACCTCCAGCATCTCTCTCATGACTCCAAGCATCTGGCGAATGTCGTCCTCTCTGCCTCCAGCAGTTCCGGATCCTTGTCGAGTGTTTCGTATTCCTGACATGCTGCAAACAAACGAAGTAAACATTTGCGTACAAGATTTATCTAGACAGTCTAGTTAATAATGACATCCATGTTGTTCCGAGTATTTCCCAGAACGCAAGACCTGCATGGGCCACCACTAAAACCTGTCACGCCCTGCTTCCCATTATACTTGGGAGCGAGGACGTGAGCGGGCCCGCTTGGGCTGGAACCCATTAAGCGTCTGTAGTGATACACCATTTGAAAATAAAGGTTATTGCTTGCGATCGAAACAACAGAATGATGACATTATTTTATTTGACTTCCGGATTACATGAACACAAGGAATTAAAAGCCTAGCATGGCTATTACAACAGTTACAAGGAAATTAAAGTACATCTGAAGGAGATACAACAACAATAAATTTTCGCAGGCTGTGATGTATCGTTCGTCTTCAACAATGGGTCTCGGGCTCCTGGTTCTCTTGGTCCTCCTGTTCAATCTCCAAATGAGCTCTTTGGTGAACTCTGCTCAAAACCTAACATATATTTCACAAACAAGGAAATATACGTCAGCGAGGGTCGCTCGGCAAGATTTAAAAACGTTAGTAATAAATGACCCTCGGCAAAGTTTAATATGGTTCACAAAGTTTAGGGAAGAGATGCACATTATGATTTCAAAAGATGACACATAACAACATGTGGAAACAAGAGGCATAACAATGTGTAGTGTGTAGAGCAGTGAGGCATGAGTGGCATAGTGTGCAAAGTAGCAACGCAACAAGGTGTAGTGTGTACAGCAAAAGTAGTGACAAGTGTAGTGTGCACAGCAATAGTCAATCGTGACAATAATTTTAGCAGGTTACTCTATAGCATCAACAGAGGTAAAAAGGAGTGCATCAATCAATCAATCAATCTCATATCTAGTGACAAGCCCAGTGTTTGAGGGGGAGGTGACCAGCATCACACCCAAGTCAACGGGAGCTACCCGTGACTCTATACTCACCGACCCGGCCAGGTGTCGGTCAAGTTCACCACTAGAGTGTAATCCAGCTTTCCAGCCTCTACTACACTAGACTACCCCACCCAAGTGTCCATAAGCCAATCCGTAGTTCAATGTTTGCCGTATGGCAAGCATTCCGTAAATGGCCCGCGGCCCAATATCCGTATTGCCCGAAGGCCCATTAGTCCGTAGTTTGCCCAAAGGCACAATATTCCGTAATTTGTCCCGAGGACCCAGTCTAACATTTCGACAATGGTGTACATTTCACAATTTAAGGTATACACGCAATGAGTACCTTTCGATAGTAGTAATATTTTTAAAGTAAAGGCAATCTACCATGTCACTAAGTTAAATAAGATTAAACAACATACTTAAAAAATTATTATTAGCATTGTTTAGTAAACCGGTCACAGAATCTGGACAATATGGGCTAAAACCCACCGGTGATAAATACTTACGTATTTGAAGACAGTTGTAGGAAACGGAAAACCTGTAAAGGTCAATTACTTGCACCATTGAAAATAGTAGAAATCGATGTACTTGTGTTTTTGGAAAGTTTGTAGAAACCTGCAAGGGGTAAATACTTGCCTGAAGCGTTTTTGGGTGCACACGCGTTCATCACGGAGGCGTGAATTTCCTGCGTCAAAGGTCTCGTAATATCAGCTAGAAGGTCCTAAACTAAATTTAACTTATCACTATTATATGATGACTTATACAGCTACACTTATAACATGTACTTATGTATATGATAATAATGCATATGGGTATATAGTTGCTCTTGCATAATTGGGCTCATTATTAATCAACTTACACAATATATTATAGTATGCAATACATAATACACCTACTAGTACCAATAAGCCACTGTAGTTACAGGAGTAATCGTACACCTTTAAATATAATAGCATTATTTAAAAGAATATAATTATAAAAGATATATATGTGAATGCACATATAATTAGACTCACAATATTTCCTTGCGGTTCTTCGTGTTTGCAGGGGACCATTCATACGTCAACAGGGCAGCGGCGAGATGGCGATGCGTTGTTGTCGATGGCGGTGGAACGGAGTCGGGGCGATGGTCGACGTGCGGTGCAGGCGAAGGAGGCGGGACTGGGCTGGTCGGAGGGTCGCCGGGGGTGCGGCAGGGCTCGTCGACATCAAAGGCTGCAAAGCGGATGACCAGAGCGAGGGGAGTTCGATGTGGCTTGGGCTCGACCACGGGAGACGCGGTCCGGCGTCGCGGTGCTGCTCAGCGGCTGCCGAGGTCGGAGAGCTTGAGCAGTCGGAGAAGAGGGTGCAAGCGGCGGAGAGATCTCGTAGGTGGAGGGGGAGATGTCGGGTTGTCCGTCGGAGAGGGGGATCTGGGCATGAAGAGGAAGCCACGGGGCGTTGGGGATTTCTGCAACCGGTGCCGGCGTCTCAGGGCGATGGGGAGGGCGACAAGGCGAGGGACGGGGTTGTTGGCGATCGTCGGAGGGAACCGGCGAAGAGCGGGCGGCGACCGGGCGGAGGGTTTGCCCTGTTTCAAGACGGAAACAGAGGGGGTCGATGACGAGGCAGGGATCACGAATGCGAAGCCGATGGCGGGGAGCTTCGAGGGGAAGGGGCGAACGGAGGACAGCGATGCGATGGCGGCTGGAGGGCATTGAAGTCGAAGGCGGAGGCTCACGGATCGGGGAGGTGGAAGAACCACGGAGAATGGGGCGGGCTTGATGTGGGTTTCGAATGGAGGAGGGCGGTGAGAGTGGTCTGGCGAGGTTGGAGGCAAACGGAGGAGGCCGCGGCTTGGGAAAAAGAGGAAAGAGATAGGGGTGGGGTTCCTCGAGTTGTTTACGAATGGAAGGGGAGGGCGTGGACTACTGTGGATTGAAGGGAAAAACAGTGTCCTAGGGAAAGCTTAGCTTTGATTTTGGGTAGCTTTCTATTTAAAAATGATAGGGTTAAGTTCTGAGAGAGAAGTCTGGGGGAGTGCTGTTGATTACCCTAGGAATTGTAGGTAAACTCTAGGATTCTTATAAAAGTAGCAGGGTTTCTAAAAATGTGTGGGCTAACGTACCGCATGTCATGTGGGGGTCTAAGGCCTTTGGGTTTCAAATTAGGGATGTTTTTGAATTGTTCTTAATGGGATTTTAATAGGTTTAACAAGGGAATAAAAGCTTATTCAATTAGGCTTAAGTGGGTTTTTAAAATGGCAGGTTTTTCAAACATTTAAAAAGTTTTAAATTCGAATTTTGAAATGAATACTAAAAACAGATTTTATGAAGATGGATTTAAAAACAATTATCATAAAGGGTTTATATAAGGAAACATTTGAAAGGAAATTAGTAGATTTAACTAGGATTCAAATTGGGAAAGAAATTCAAAATAGTTTGCATTTAAAAGAGTTTTGAATTTTTGAAATAAAATTTTGAAATGAGTATTAAGGAAATTGTTTTAAAGTTAATAATTAAAAAATGTTAAAGGTTAATAATAAAATAGCTAATACGTATAAGGCTAGCAGCTGATACGGGTACGGGTCAGATACGTCCAAATACAGATACATGAAAAATAATACACGAGAGAAACACGGATAAAACACAACGATGAAAACTGGTCGTTACATCCCTACATATGCCAAGTTTCTCAAAGATTTGATCACGGAAAGAAAAAGAACGGATAAGATCATGCTCGTCGAACAAGGTACTTGGTTCATTAATGAAGAAAGTTGCCAAAGAAGCTAAAGGATCCCGGAAGTTTTAGAATTCCATGCACTCTTGGAGGAGTCCCCCTACAAAAAGCTTTGGTAGATTTAAGTGCGAGCATAAGCCTCATGCCTCTTACCATGTTCAAGAAGCTTAATACGAGGACCGATCTCAAGGCCACGGATATGAAGATTCAACTCGTCGATGGGCAGATTACTAGGCCGGTGGGGATCACCGAGAACGTGCCATTGCAAATACCGGGAGGACTATGCATACCATGTGATTTTTTCATCATGGACGTGAAAGAAGAGGGTGATACATTTGTTATACTTGGGCGCCCCTTCTTAGTTACAGCTGGAGTTATTGTTGACGTAAAGGAGGGAACGTTGTCACTCAACGTTGGTAATATTGAAGTCGAGTTCCACCTCCCACAAGCCATGAATAATAGATCCTCGTTGGAGAAGGGCGACTATGTGGACCTCCTTGACGAGGTTATCGATGAAGCCATGTCACAAGCCATTGGAGCTTTGCACGCGGATAGTCTTGATGGAGTGCCAATTTATGAAAATAGCGCTTCAATTGGAGATACACCGGATCCTCTCACCGAGGAAGAGGAGAATGACATTGATGGCGTAAGGATTAGAGAGCTTTGCAAGCTCTCTACGGTGAAGCAAAGAAATAAAGCGCCACCGACGAACACATCTTCACCACCGGGAAAGCCAAAAGAAGCCAAGAACAAAAGCTTGGGGGCGTCATCCCTCAATACCATTATATGGGAAGCATGCTTTAAGGAGGCAAAGCAAGACGAAGCGCAATATCTGAACCCTCACTCCCTGAGAAGTTTGACACGTGCATCTCCTATGCGCTGAACATCACGCGCTAAAACAAAATCTTAAGTGGTCGAGCTCAAGACCTTAAACGAGCACTTATCGGGAGGCAACCCAACGTTATATCTTAGGAATTTTAGTTTTCATTTTCGTTTTAAATGTTTAAAGTTTAGAGAGTTAAGAGTCTAATAAAAATCTGACAACGGGCAACATTTTTCATTGTAGGAAGAAGATACGAAGAAACCATTCAATGAAGGGTAGTCATGACGATAGAGAGCAGCTCCAAGGACACGCTTAAATGCCAAAGGAAGGAAGAAACTGACAGGAGAGGAAGAAACAGTAGCTGAAAGAAAACAGAGAGTTTGGAGCTGAAAATAGTAGCCCACTCCGCCGAGTGATATTCTCACTCGGCCGAGGGAAGATCTCACTCCATCGAGTGGGATACTGTACAAGGAAGCCTCAAACCCCCTCTCTGAAAATTATATGCCACTCGACCGAGTGAATTTGTCACTCGACCGAGTGAATTCTAGGTCAAATAGCTCGAAAAATGCTCTGTGAGGCATGTTTACTCGGCCGAGTAGATTCTTTCACTCGACCGAGTGACTATTTCTACTCGATCGAGTAAGAGACTTTAGCAGAAACTCGAAAACTTAACACTCTGTTTCTATTTTCCACTCGATCGATGGAACTTGTCACTTGCTCGAGTGAACCAAACCACTCACCCGCGTCACCGACTCAAGCCGAAGTGCCAAATTTCAAAATTTTCAAGCATTAGGCCACTCGACCGAGTCACGACTGTCACTCGGCCGAGTGACTTAAAGCAAACACCCCCTATCTTATATGTCCTTATGACACACTTCGCATGTTGAGGACAATGTGATGTTTAGCTTGGGGGAGTGAGTGTACACGCACTTTTTATTTTCTTCATTTTTATCTTTATTTTTCACTTTTCTTTATTTTTCACGTATTTCCATGCCCTTTTTCATTTTTATTGACATGCATCATGTTTTCTTTATTTTTGTAGTGTTTTGCATGTGTATAGTTAGTTTTTAGTTTATTTTAATTTCTTTTACTTTCTTTGCTAGAGATGAATTCCCTATGATGATTATAGCTTGGCGTCGCTTTACTCTTATGCATGTATCTCTTGACATGCTATTGCTTTTTATTTCTGATGTCATATGCGATATATTGCCGTGCAGTTGAGAAAAAGAACTTACATTGTGTTTTATTTGTTCATGAATGAATTTTAGCGTTGGCTAAGTCTGGGAATTACTTTATTGTATACTCTTTATAGAAAACACACTAAGCTTCACGCATTGACTGCCTATACTTGGAGTACTGCTTTGTACCTTATTATCACTTCTCATTTGCATGAAATGTGTATTACACTTCCAGGTTGAATGATTTGATTGTCGTTTGATATGAATAGATTAGTTTATTTTTTGATATCAAACTGGGTAGATTACATTACCCTTCTGAAGTTGTTGTGCACATACAAAAGAGTGAACCGAGCGTTATCTTATATTCTTTCTCTACATATCTTGAAAATCATTTCTATACTTATAGTCATTGGTGAATCTCCCCTTTAGTGAATCTTATATTTGCATCTTCCCCAAGCTAAAAAAGAATAAGCTCCATGAATCCCAAAATCTCAAAAGAAAAGAAAATTTTCTATCTTTGCATCTTTATCTGGGATGGTTCATCTGTGTGTGTGTGTGTGTGTATATATATATATACAGCAGGCTGGTTGATAAGTGCAAGAACCGTTTAGCAGACTGGACCTCATCTTTATCATCAATCTCGGGCCGCATTGAACTTGTCAGAACAGTTATATATGGCTTGATCTATTTTTGGATGCAAGTATATCGCATTCCTAAAACCATTCTCCGAGATATCACTTCAGTCTGCAGGAAATTCATCCGGGGGACATCACATATTTGGGCATGGAAAGACATATGTAAACCAAAAGTGAGGGGGTGTGGGTTTACGTCTTCTTCCAGATTTAAATATGGCGGCTGGAGGGAAACTAACATGGCGCATGTTATCTGAGGATGGTCTCTGGGCTAATTACATGAGGCGAAATTACAAAGATTCATCTTGTTTCTTCGTGGCAAAAGCTTCCCCTACCCAAGCGGGCACGTGGAAATTCATGTTGCATTGCATGCATTTTACAAAACATTTGATCAGGAGGCAAGTACGGGATGGATCTACCACTCTCTTTTGGCACGATAATTGGTTACCGGTTGGTCCCCTCATTGACTCTCATACCGTACCGGAGGAGGCAAGATTCATGAGAGTTTCAGACTATTGGACGGGTGATTGCAGGATGGAAGATGCGGCAATTGATTTCATTTGGTCGCTGCTTCAGAATGTGAAGCTGGCACCTGGAGCGGGCTGTTGGATTTGGTCGGCTGGGACACATTTCAAAGCTTCGACGGCATGGGACAGCATCAAATGCAGAGGCCCGAAGTTACCCTATGTTAATCTCATTTGGTTCAATAAAAGTGTCCCCAAAATGTGACTGACCACCCTAAGAGCTTTTCTTGGAAAGCTCCAGACAAAGTCTCAGCTTGCAAATTGGTGTACAAGTATTGACATGTGATGTGTACTTTGCGAAGCGGGGATAAATGAGGATACAAATCATCTGTTCTTTGAATGCGAGTACAGCCGCCACATTATCAAAAGAAGCCTATTAAAGTTGGGAGTTTCTTGCACTATTGACCCTCTACTGGCCAAGGTGGGGGATTATTTCTTATCGTGTTTTGGAAAGAAGGATTCTTTAAGCATTATAGCTAAAACTGTTCTTTCAGCGATAGTATGGCATATTTGGAAGGAAAGAAATAAAATGATTTTTGAAAACACGAGACGATCGAAGATTACTCTATTTGAAGAGATTGCGGCGGATGTCAGATCCATTCTGGAGAGCATAGACCCTGAACACATTGCAGCCAAACTGGCAATGGAGAGATGGGAATTTAGAGATGCAGGATGATTGTTTCTATGCGTTTGTACTTTTGGTAGGATAGATGGGTTAGCCAGTAGAGGGTGACGGTGCTTGTGCCATATCCCCTCTCTGTCAATTTCCCAATTATTTCTACTTGCTGTACTTGTAAATTTGATTATTAATAAAGATAGCATACTAACTTTTCAATATATATATATATATATATATATATATATATATATATATATATATATATATATATATATATATATATATATATATATAAAGGAAAAAAAGAGAAAGTTCTATTGCATATACACAATCCCTTCTTACTTCTTATTTTCCTTTTTATTCATATGGAGCTACAAAAATATATGGGAAAAGATTATATTTTCTATTTGATGCAGCCACGCTTATAAATAAGCTTGGGGGAGGGGATCCAATGATGTGTAAGAGAGTGGCTACCTATATAGGCATGCCGACCTAAGCTAGGTAATTTCGGATACTTAGGGAGATGACTTAGACTATAACGAAGTCTATGAATTGAAAAATCGGCATGAAATTCATGAAAACCATCTCTTTCTATTCTTTTTGATTTGAAATGTGTGATATCTCTTATACTCCCATTAGAGGCCATCAATTGAAAAGTGTGTTGTCTATAATCATGTATATCGATTTATAAGCCTCGGACGATGCCGATTCTAGAATGATTTCATATTTCAGACGATTCACATTGTTCTTAGTTTTTTCTATCAAATGTACCCATCTGATGTGATATCAAAATAAAATCTTTAGCTATGTTTCTTATTCATTGCTCGTGCTATTTGAGTAGGCAAGTCCAAGTTCTGATAGAATGATCTAGCACTTTCCCATCTTCATCTTCTTTTTCATATTATTTTATTTATCTTTATTTTTATTCACCAAGTTCACTTTTTACTCATCTTCCTCGAGGACGAGTAAGAGGTAAGCATGGGGGATTTTGATATGCTAATATTTTACACTTTATTTCTGTATTTTTGCATGCCATTTCGATTGCTCATATCACGATTTTCACGATTATACGACGATTTTACGATACTGTTTACCATGTCTTGGTTTCGTCTTATTTCAGGAGATATGGAGCAATCGGGAGTATTTTGGAGCCATGAGCGCATACACACGTCCCGAAGCATCATTGGTGACGATATCAGAGAGCTAACGGCACTGTAGGATGAGAAGGAGAGGAAGAGAGGCGAAGGAATCGACGAGAAAGCGAGAAGAAGGAGTTTTGAGAAGATTTACAGGCTACTCAGCCGAGTGACACAGCTCACTCGACCAAGTGAAGCGGCCCACTCGACCGAGTGAAGCTGATACGACGAATCAAGCCTGATTGAGATCTGAAATGTACTCGGCTGAGTGGAAATTTCCACTCTACCGAGTGAGGATTCCACAAGACCGAGTGGATCAAAACTTTGTACAGAAAATCTTTGACACTTCTCTGTCTTTTTAGAGGATCTGCAGAAGACTCCACTTGACCGAGTAGAAACTCCACTCGACGGAGTGAGAAGACTACTCAGTCGAGTTGTCTGAGGAGCCCAGAATGCTGATATTCCAATTCATATTCCGATTCCAAAGCGGATTCCTCACTCGATCAAGTAAGCTGTTCACTCGGCAGAGTGGCGCCGTCAGCCCAGATAGCAAACTAGGGTTTGAGACCGATCAGGGGCAGAATTGTCATGATTTTTGCATCTTTTTGGGCACATATAAATAGCCAGATCTAGAGGCAGCCCAAGGAGAGGCTCCATACTTTTATTTTCAGTTCTTTAGTTTTAGTTTAGAGATTTCTTTGGACGATAGATTAAAGACGTGAATCTTGATTTTATTGTTGAAGCTTGTAATCGACATTGGTATCTCTAAAACTCTTGCAAGTTTACATTTTTATGATATATCTCTTCTTAGATTTGAGTTTTGTAATGAATTCTCTTGTCAATCTTGTTTCTCTTGTGATTTTCATACTGATTTGTTAGTAATTCACTTGCTCTAGGGCAAAGGGATGAACCTTATGGATCTAAAGTTAGATTTGTGATATTTGTTGTATTTCAGTGTTGTTAGAATTGCTAAAGGTTAGATTATGATTAGATTACTATGGATAGCTAGGAATTTCCATCGGATATTACGAGCTCGAGAGAGGATCTTAATCTATGGGAAGTTCTAGTTATTCGATTTAGATCTATAATCGAGATTCACTAGATTTGGTGTGCGAGAGCAACCAAAGCTAGCATCTTTATTATATTTCTATACTTATATTCATTTGCACGATGGTGAAATGAGTACGAACTATCATGATCTAGATCCGAACTTAAGTTGCACCAGAGCAAGCTTGAGTTGGGATTGGATATTATTGTCGATCTTAATCCTAGTATTTTGAACTAGTCTTGTGCGAGAGCGAGGCTCTAGTTTAGATTGCTATAGACTTGCATAGCGCGAGAGCGTTCGTTGGTTCTCTATTTAGTTACAACAAGTTCACCTTAAACCCAAGTCTAGTAATATTGAGATTCATAATTCGCATTGATTACTTGAGATCTATAGTGGGGATTCCCAAGCCCTTGACATCTTTATATATTGAATTTACATCGATACATGAACGATTTTGACATCAACTCTTTCAAAACTAATTTTCCACCAATAGCTTAGTAAATCATATAGATTATCATTATTAGTTCCTCCCTGTTATCGATACCCGCTTGCCACTAGACCGTGTGCTTGCGATAAAACTACATTGTTTCCAGAGTTGTATTCCGGGACGACCAATCGCATTAACAGGACGTAGCAGTCAAGGAATTAATACTCAGTTCTAGGAACCAAAACACCTGCTTTGCTGATTTGGATGATTCAACTGTTCGAAATCCAAGATGCTTTAAGCCTCGGATCTTTGACACGTGTCTCATCATGTCGTGGTCGTCTAGTCGATATAAGACGGTTCCAGAGGGGAAATTTGAAGCTATCGTCTTCATCGTTCTTGATTCAGATTTTCTCCCTTTGAAAATGGCACCATCATCCGTCCCTGTCTCTGGAAGGAGCTTGGTTCCTGCCGTGCAGAAGAACAAAGAGGAAGCCATGGAGCCCGGTCTTATCGCCAACCAGAGATCCAAAATCGGAGCCGATCAGATACCCAAACTTCAGAGAAAATATGTCCAGCTTGACTATCAGATCTGGTTGTCGGGGAGGGATGAAAGGGTTCATCGTCCCGACGATAAGGAGGTTGGTGTTTACATCAAAGCCATCCAACGAGTGCTTCGATTCCCCATGCATCCTTTCTTGTTCTACTTTTTGAGCACATTGAACCTTTCTCTTTGTCAGTTGATGCCAAATGCCATAGGTTCATTGGTTGGTTTCATTACTCTGTGTGTTATGAAGAGGGTTGAACCGTCGCTGGGATTATTCAATTACATCTTCTTGATCCCTCCTCTCAAGAATCCGGGATGGTATATGGTAACAGCCTGCTGAGGCAAGAAACTTTTAAATTATCCCCCTTCCTCGAATTCCAACTGGAAAGACGAATTCGTGTTCATGGTCTTTCAAGGCGAGGTGAGCTTTTGCGCTGGGTAGGGTGTGTCCGACTTAGGTCTCGCTGGGGACAAGCCTCTGTCTGGAGCGGAGAAGGAAGATGCCGATGCACTATTGAATCTGCCAGAGAATATAAGGAAGACGAAGTGGTTGTGGTTCGATGCGATATTGTGTCAGACCGTATGGACGAAAGGTCGATTCAATTCTGCCCATCAACTGGTGGATCTTCGCTTCATGTCTTGACATGTTTTTCTCTTACAGGCATGGTTGGTCTGGAGTACCAGGTGGACCCCGCACTGAGGGAAGGGGTCAAAGATTCTATCAGAGAAGCTGAGGAGATCATGTTATCTCCTCGAGTGCCCTCTACGGAGGAAGGAGCAGCTCGATCATCAGAGGAATTGCCCATTGTCACTCATGGGGCTCCTCAACTGACTCGTCTCTAGCGGAAGAAAAAGAATAAGTCCCCCACTGAATTTGAGGTGGTTGTAGTTGAGGGGAATAAGAAAAGGCGGCAACTTCGCCTTAGTGACTCAGATCCATCTGGGTCGACTGACGTCGGGGGTCAACTTGGCCTTTGGATGCGAGTCAATTGCTTGGCAAGACCCACATTCCCGAGCAAGAACATGGAACTCTTCTAGAGGGAGATTCATGGGAGACCCGGGCCCCTCCGAAGCCCTTTCTGCATCAGGATTCCTGGCCTTAGGGGGACGTGTTCCCTCCAGTGTCTCTGGCTGAGGATATTTCCGATGAATTCAGACCAATTTTGCTGGAGAGTTGATCGACTCAGGCACCATTTGATTGTCGAAAATGGAATTTCCAAAGAAGAGAGACAACTGCTCTTCTGGAGTGCAGGACTGCCTCTCGGATTGTCGAAAACACGACCCTTCCATGAGATAGGGCCATTCTGGAGAGGGTCGACTATGATGGGCTTGCTTCGATAGCCATCCACACGAACATCCAGGTAATGACTGTGCTAGTCTTCATTATAGATGATGCATGCGTGGATGTTGACCATCATGCCTTGTATGTAGGCTCTCGTGGCTAATGCTGCGTTTCATCGACGTGCATCGGTGGTGGCTAATCATGAAGTCATCCTGGGGACCGTTAAGATGGTCGTGAGAAGTCTCAGGTAGAGCTGGATAGAGTGGCGCTTCTGTGCAAACTGAGACGAAACCAGGTACTCGAGCTTGAGCACGAGTTAAGAGAGTCTCGTAAGAGGGAAGCTGCCTAAGTCGCCTCGAGGGAGCGAGCAGAAAAAGCTCTGCTGGATGAGAAAGCCAAGTTGGAAATCCGAGAGAATGAGCACCTCACCCGACTTGCCGATGGCTTTCAGGTAGTTGGCGCAGAGGCCATAGCGGAGAGGGTGATCCAGGAATACAAGGATTCATTACCTGATTTCGACAAACTGTACACACATGGCTATGAACGATGTCGATCGAATGTGAAGGACCGATTTCCTGGCATCGTCGCTGAGATCGACCAGATCCCTATGATGTTCCCGGGCATCGATGACGATGAGTTAAGCCAAGGCATGAGGGAGGCTACTCCTACTGGCGAAGTCGTCATTACGACGGGTGACGATGCGGGCTCTGATGCTCCGGGAGATCAAGAGCATGTTGCTGCACTTGAAGGAGACCAAGGAATTTGTGACTCGTTGCAGAACCTTGATGCTCTTCTTACCCTGCTAGAATTTTCAAATGTATGGGGGTTAATTGAGATATAAATGAGGAAATCTTGTAATGTAATAAATGAGCAAAAAGTTGTCTTATATCTCTTTGTTTGTCATCACTCATACAGGTGGTCATAATGCCTGATGGCCCCTTTCGACAGGTTAAACCCTTGCTCAAAATGGTTAGGGTTAAGATATTGAACCATGTCCAAAATAGACCACCTTGTTCAGTGGAGATGGGTGGCCCCCTCAACTAACATCTGACGATGCGGGAGGGTTGTTCAGTGGCGAGGGGTGCCCCTTCGACTTATGACTGACGACCGAGAGGGTCGTTTAGTGGCGAAGGGGTGGCCCGTTTGACTAACGGCTGACGATACGATAGGGTCATTCAGTGGCGAAAGGGTGGCCCTTTTGACTTACGGCTGACGACGGATAGGGTCGTTTGGTGGCGAAGGTTGTCCCCTTCGACTTACGGCTGACGACACGAAAAGGTCGTTCAATGACGAAGGGGTGGCTCTTTCGAATTATGGCTGACGACAGATAGGTTCGTTCAGTGACGAAGGGGTGGCCCCTTTGACTTATAGCTGACAACACGAGAGGGTCATTCAGTGGCAAAGGGGTGGCCCCTTCAAATTACAGCTGACAACGGATAGGTTCGTTCAGTGGCAAAGGGGTGGCCCCTTCGACTTACAACTGACGACACAAGAGGGTCGTTCAGTGGCAAAGGGGTGGCCCCTTCGAATTACGGCCGATGGTGGATATGGTCGTTCAGTGGCGAACGGGTGGCCCTTCGACTTATGGCTAACGACATGAGAGGGTCGTTCAGTGACGAAGGGATGGCCCCTTCGAATTAAGGATGACGATGGACATGGTTGTTCAGTGGCAAAGGGATGGCCCTTTCGACTTACGGCTGACGACGGATAGCGTCGTTCAGTGGCGAAGGGGTGGCCCCTTCGAATTACGACTGACAACGGATAAGGTCTTTCAGTGGCGAAGGGGTGGCCTCTTCGACTTATGGATGACGATGTGAGAGGGTCGTTTAGTAGTAAAAGGGTGGCCCCTTCGAATTACGACTGATGACGGATAGGGTCGTTCAGTGGCGAAGGCATGGCCCCTTCGACTTACGACTGGCGACACGAGAGGTTCATTCAGTGGCGAAGGGGTGGCCCCTTTAACTTACAGCTGATGGCATGATAGGGTTGTTCAATGGTGAAGGGGTAGCCCCTTTGACTTATTGCTGATGACACGAGAGGGTCATTCAGTAGCAAAGAGGTGGCCCCTTCGAATTACGGCTAACGACGGATATGGTCGTTCTGTGTCGAAGGGGTGGCCCCTTCGACTTATGACTGACGATGCGAGAGAGTGCACATGAGTTTTCATCAATATGGATTTGACCCATCTAGATTTTCCTAAGGATCGGATCCTCGTAGATGGGGGTACTTCTCATAGAAATGATAAATGCTTTATCGAAAAGAAAGCAGAATTGTATTTGATGATAAACAAGTTTTTTGAGAAAGAAAAAAGCATACATGCAATTCTGAATCTAGTTGGGGGTCGCTTTCATTCTACGCTTTTTATTTGATCTTGAGCTTAAAAGCTCGCTAATCGACCACCTTAGTGATAGGCGACCGCGTCATCTAACCCTTTTGCTTCAAGGGCCCTTCTTTACTTGGTTGATCACTGACCGGGTTCTTGGGGTGCCCACGCTTGACCAGTGCATGGATTTCTTTCTTAAGCATCCAGCAATCGTTGGTATCATGCCCATAGTCCTTGTGGTACTTGCAGAACTTGATGTCGTCTCTTTTTTCATATTTGCCCTTCTTGGCGGGTTCCTGGACCAGTTCTTCTCGTTGGGCATATGCTAGGACCTCCGTCTTGGGTGCGTTAGGTCTTGCATGAGATGGGCGCTCCTTGATACGAGGGCTCCTCTCTCTCTCTCTCTCTCTCTCTCTCTCTCTCTCTCTCTCTCTCGTCCCGAGATTCTTGGCGAGTGGCTCTCTGGGATGGCTTTTCTCGCCTGGTGTCTCCACGGCGAGTAAGGGTGCTTTTCTCTGTAGCATCAGTTGATTCCTCCGCTTCTTCAGAGATGGTGAATCGATCTGTTATATTGAACAGCTCCACGAGGTTGTTAGGAGGAAACTGGTGGAGGGCCCTCCATAAGTGTCTGTCCCATACTGCTTGAGTGAAAGTCGTGATGACAGTCACATCTGGCGTGTCCTCTATTTAGAGCCTCTCGTCATTGAATCGCTGGACGAAGGCTCGAATTGGCTCCACATCCTTCTGTTTGAACGTAAAGAGGTGAGAGGACTTTCTCTTAGGACGTCGACCCGCAACAAATTGCCTGCAAAACAAATCAGCCAATTTTCCGAATGACCCAATACAGCAGTCAGGTAATCAGTTGTACCAGCCCTCTGCTATCTTAATCAGAGTAGTGTGGAAAGCTCGGCATAGGTAAGGCTCGTCGGCCCCATGAAGCAACATCACGTTTAGGTATTTGCGGATATATGCCCACTGGTCGCCTTTGCCCTTATATGTTGGTAAGTCGGGGGGTTTGAATTTTGGGAGAAAAGGAGCAGACGTGATGTTCTCCCTCAACGGGGTCTGTCGAATGGCGGAATGGACAAGCTGGAATCGCGCATCCCTGCCTTGCATGTAAGTAGCTCCTAAGGATTTGTTGGGAATTTCGTCCGCCTCTCTCCTCCAGTACCAACCTGCAAAATCGAGAAGGTTGTAGCCTGGAGAGACCCCATGTATTACCTGATCTCGGATGCTTCGAGTCGCTCTCTTATAGTTGGATAGACTGGGTCCTCCTTGGAAACCAAAGGCACAGTTATCATTCATCATTTCACCGTATTGGTGAGATGGAGAAGTTGTATTGAGTGTGGCAATATCTTGCCAATCCACTCCCGGGTCTCTTGGATCCCTAAGCATGGACGCGCCCCTCGTCGGTGTCGGTGTTGGATTTGGAGGCGGTAGTTGCTCATTAGTGAGTGGTGGATCTCCCATGCTTTGATGCACCAGATTCGCCAATACGCTGATACTTTTTTCGACACGCTCTACAAATTGGTCGAATTGCTCTTAGGATACCTTAGGTATTTTGGTGCCCCTCTTGGGTCGCTTTGATGAGGATGTAGAATCTGAGGCTTCCTCTACATGGACGATGTTCGCTTTGTGTTTCTTGCTTGGACCTGTGGTTGGTCCGATGTTGCTAGGTCCAGCCAACATAGCTTGTTGATTGCTTTGGGATGTCAAGCTGAAGCTGATGAACGAGTTTCCACAGACGGTGCCAAACTGTTAAGGCCAAAAATTACCGAAACAGTTGAGATGCTGACGTGGATCCTTTCTTGCTAAGTTGGAGCCTCGTCAATCAATTGAGTGGGACCCTAGGTTGAAAGAACCAGGGTCGTTGGTGGATGGTGGTTGGCTTGCAGTACTCAATCGACCCTCAAACGGATCGTGCGTTGATCAATCGATGTTGAGAAGTTTCGGTGTGACCCTCACGTAGGAGCAAGACTCGGTGATCTGCACCATAAGGAAGCATCAGGGGGGGTCAGATCTGGGTCCCGACCCAAATCCCCTCCGATGCTTAAGATAAAAAAGAACTTAAGAGAGGGATGGATCTTGGAGAAGCTGAGATCGACCCAAGGAGGCTCGTCTCAGATCTGGCGTCGCAAGCTCTTTGATGGAAAAAATGTAAGATGAAATATGTAGAGTCCAAGTATTAGATCTCGTACCTTGGGGGTTGGAACCTCCTGTATTTATGGACCTCTTGAGTCTTTTAAGTGACATCGGGAGGATAATGGTCACCAATTATGGTGCCATGATCTTCTCCTTTTAATAGGGGTAATCGTAGCCCACGTTCCCACTATTTATGATCTCACGTTCAACCCCACATTCAATTGGTGGGAGTGCAATGGGCGACTGGTATATGGGCCTTGACTGAGTCAGTAACATGCTTCTCCCATGGGCTCTGTGGGCCTTTGTTGCTCGTCGAACGAGTCCACATGAGTGTCGACCCAATAGCTCAATAGAAATGATGTCTAATATCAATGTGTTGGTATGGGAGTGTTGTATCGGGTTCTTGGAGAGACAAATAGTACTTTGGCTATCAACCATGATTGGACATGTACCACAATCAATACCGTAGTCTTTAAGTGTTTGTCTAATCCATAGGACTTGTGCACAACATAATCATGTGGCAATGTATTCTGATTCAGTTGTAGAAAGAGAAACAAAATTTTGTTTCTTAGAGAACCAAGAAACATGAGAATTTCCAAAGAAATGACAAGTGCAACTAGTACTTTACATATCGAATTTACATCCGGCAAAGTCAGTATCACTAAATGAAACTAGCTCTTAAGAGCATGACTTAGGACAAAATAATCCACAGTTAAGTGATTGGTTTAAATAACGGAAAATCTGTTTGACCGCAATCAAATGCGATTGTTTTGGTCGTCATTGATAATGTGCACATAAGCATACCGAAAACATAATATCGGGCTTACTTGTGGTAAGATAGAGTAAGCTACCTATCATACCTCGATATTGATGAATTTCAACATCTATTCTACGTTCATCTTTATCAAGATGCATTGTTGTGCTCTTTGGAGTACGCTTGAATGAAGAGGATTCCATCTCAAAGTACTTGATCAGTTCCATCGTGTACTTTGTTTGGTGGATGAAGAAGATCCCTTGGTCTAATTGACGGATTTGAAGTCCTAGAAAGTAGGTGAGCTCTCACATGTGGCTCATCTCAAATTCTTCCTGCATGGAATTAGCAAAATCTTGACAAAGTGAAGCGTTAGTAGAACCAGATTTAATGTCATCAACATATACTTGAATCAACAATATATCATGATCGAAATACTTAGTGAAAAGTTTTGAATCAAATACATACATTTTGAAACCCAAATCTACAAGAAAATTCTTTAATCAATCATGCCATGCCCTAGGAGCTTGTCTCAACCCATAAAGATCTTTCTTGAATCTAAAAACATGATTTGGTGATATTTTATTTATGAAACCAGTTAGCTGTAAAACATAAACTTCCTCAACAACATGTCCATTCAAAATGAACTTTTCACATCTATTTGAAAATTTTTAAAATTCTTGAATGATGCGAATGATAACAATAGTCTAATAGATTCTAATCTAGCCACTGGGGCAAAGGATTCTTCAAAATCTATACATTCTTCTTGCTGATAATCTTGTCTACTAACCTTGCCTTGTTCCGGAGCACTACTTCATTTTCATACGCCTTGTTATTGAAGATCCACTTTGTTTCAATGACATTGTTGTCTTTCAGAGTTGGAACTAATTCCCTTACATCATTCCTTTTAAATTGGAGGAGTTCTTCTCCCACAGTCATGATCCATGAGATATCTTCACATGCTTCGTCAATGTTCTTTGGTTCTATTGTTGAGATGAAGGCACAATGTGTGAATCGCTCTACCCTTGACCTTGTATGGACTCCATCTTCAATATTACCTATCATTTGATCATGTGGATGGTTTGGAACCGTAGCAAATTTCTTGGGTAACCCTACATCATTTGGAACAACCTTAACTACATCATTAATCGGGTTAGTTGCAATAGAATCATCAAATTTAATATTATTCAAGGAGTCGCATAGAAATTCAATATTCTCATCAAGGTGAGATAATGAAACATCAAAATCCTCATAAAAAGAAACGTGAATTGATTCTTCAACCGTTAAGGTTCTTTTATTGAATATCTGATAGGCCTTATTACAATCGGAGTATCCTATAAATATTCCTTCATCGAAACGTGAATCAAACTTATCCAAATTTCCGTGTGTGTTCTTAATAAATCATTTTGATCCAAAAAACACGGAAATAACATACTTGAGGGATTTTGTTATAAAATAATTTATAACAAGTTTTGTTTGTACTGGGTCTCACAAGAATTCTATTTAGTACATAGCACGCGGTATGAACGGCTTTCGCCCAAAATTATGAACCAACGCGGCTATCACTAAGCATAATGTGTGTGCACCTAATGAGTATTGTATTTTACCTTTCTACAACAACATTTTGTGGTGGAGCATGTGGGAAGGAAAATGTGTGAGTTATCTTGTTCTCATCACAAAAATTAAGGAATAGTTTATTATCAAATTTACCTCCATGATCATTACGAATGGTGATAATGGACGTGCCTTGAATCTTTTGAAATTTCTTAAATAAAATGATAAATTTTTCAAGAGCTTCATTTTTTGCTATTCAAAAACATTACCATGTATACCTATAGAAGTCATCTACAACTACAAGTCCATAAAATGCATTTTCTAAGGATGCAACTCTAGTAGGCCCAAATAAATCTAGATGTAAAAGCTTTAGAGGCCTAGAAGTAGATGTTACATTCTTAAGCTTAAATGACAATTTATGAAGCTTGCCTCATTGGTGTGAAGCACAAAAACTTTTCTTATTAAAAGAAAGTTTCGAAAATCCTCTAACTAGGTTAAGCTTAGACAATTTGTGAAGATGCTTGAAGTGTACATGACCAAAGCATCGATGCCACAAAAGTTGTTCATTAGTGTGAGCAACCAAGCATTGGTCGCGTGTGTGTGTGTGTGTGGCATATCCAAAATATAAATGTCTTTTGGTGTATGTCACTAAACAAATACTATCATTGGTACTATCAAAAATACTACACAATCCATTACCAAAATCAACTTTGTAACCCTTGTCACAAAGTTGACTTATAGAGATAAAATTGTGATTTAAACCATCCACAAGATAAATATTTCTATGAGAGGTTTCGTCCAACTTTTCCAATTCCTATGATAGAGCCCTTCTTGTTGCCTTTGAATGTGATTGTTCTGCCATTCTTGATATGGATAATTTCGGAGAGCAAAATTGGGTTTCATGTCATATGTTTGGAACACCCGCTATCGATTAACCAACCCTTCTTTTTGCATTTAGAGCAATCTTTTCCCATATTTCCATTTTTCCTCTTATTGGGTTCCTATAGAATACACCATAAGCACATGGCACCCAAGCATGTTAGGTCCAATGGAATTAGCCCTTTGGAAACTAAATCCAAGTAGACTTTGTCTTCCCAACATAGTTCACATTATTTACAACATCCCTAAAATATGATTGCATATACATAACTTTGTCATACATGCTAGTGTTCTTAGGACCCCAAATTAAATGACTTTGGGAATTCCTATGCCTTATGGGTGCATGCATAGAAGGTGGGTTTCTAATAGGAGCATGTGGCATGTGAGCATGTGAATGTGTATATGCATTAGGGTGAACATATGCATGTGGGGGTGTATGTGTTGGTGCATACCCATAGTGTGATGCATGTGGGTAATATATGTGAGGGTGTGCATGATACATACCATGTGATCTTGCATGATGTGTGCGTGCTTTGTGAGCATTTATGTGTTTTTTCACATTTGGCATATATGTATTAGGTGCATATGAATGTGAAGTATGATACGCATGAGAGACAAATGGATAAGAATGAGCATGTGATGATTGTGCATAACCATTTACATGAGTGTTTGTGCGGTCATATGATTGTCTTACATGAGTGTGTGCACGTACACGAGGGTGTGGTGCATAAAACTCATCTTAAGTAAGAGCAAGATGTGAAGATGCTCTCCTACGTGGTTGAGCGTAGGTGTACATGAAAGCATGTCCCTTCTTTCTTTGTCCACCCTTGGTGGGTTTCTTTCCAAAAGAAGGTGTCATCAGAATAGAGCTAGTCTTGGTAGATGAACTACACAAGGGGTTAGATGCTCCACTTGTGGGTGCACCGGAGGATGGCCTCACAAATTATATAGTGGATCCACTATATGATGTGCGATATATGTATTATCTTTAGAATAGTCAAGTCCACCGCGGTAATTTGAAGGAAGTTGGTTTTCCAACAATGTGTTCAATTTGTCTTTACCCTTGTTGAATATATCAACATTGGAGGACATGAGCTCATATCTCTTAGTTAGAGAAGAGATATTAGTATCCAAAGTTGATACTTGTCTAGTAAGTTCTTGAACATGGAATTTGAGAGTTACATTCTCATTTTCCAAAAATGTGTTTTGAGATTGAAGAGTTTCAATCTCAACATCGACATATTCACTAATTTAGACTTAGTCCAATTGTGATTTGAGGGATATGGCCTCATTTTTCAAACAATAACTTTGAGAAACCAAAGTGGCTTTCTCTTTAATTAGTGCATTAGGTGAAGTGCTAGCATTCATATCAAAATTCATGGATGAAGTAGCTATACTAGCAAGTTTGTCCTTAGCAATCATATATGAGTAAACAACTTTTGATACTTATCAAATAATTACTCATTTGCTAATTTAAGATCATCCATAGTTACTGATGTGTGCCAAAATTACACATATTTTACACTCCTTTCATTTGCATTTCATATCATTTCATGCATCATTTCACCCCATTTCCCTCGTTCTTGTTTCCTTTCATGCTTTTTGGTATTTCTCGTGTGTTGCAAAAGAAATCAAGAATTTTGGGCTCAACACATTGAGAAAAGAGGATAAAATGGAGCGAGAAGGACTTGGGAAGCAAAATGAGGAGAAAAGAGCTCAACTGTGTCCCACGCGACCACGTGGACCAAGACACACCAAGACAGCCAAGGGTAAGCAACGTGACCGCGTCATCAAGGCCAAATGACCGCATGAAGTAGCTGAGAAGATGGAAGAACCTAAAACCACGGGGTCGCATCCCTAGAAGCCAAACGACCGCATAGTGCCAGCTAAAGGAAGAGAAGAATCAAAATGACACGGTTGAGTCAATAGAGACGGCACGGTCGCATCTGCCCTAGTCATGCTGAAGCCAAATGGTCGCGCCGTGCGGCCGTTTTAGACCATTTTTGGGACAAAAGACCCCATACGACGCGTTCACATGGCCTAGCCATGCGGTCGTGTCGCCTGCAGGAATTATGGCCATGTTTTACGCATTTGGGCCACACGAACACGTCATTCTTGACACGACCATGTCCTCCTAGGTTTTGGGGCTCGAGTGGGTGACGTCAAGGGGGTAATTTTGGGTTTTTGGGAGTGATATAAGTACTTTTGAGTCCCATCTGCATGGGACCTCTCTTGGACGAATTTTCAGAGCTTTTCAGAGGATTTCAAGTGTACAAATCTCTTTTACTTTGCTAGTTTAATTGTTCCTTTTGTTCTATTTTGTCTTT
>JAULAV010003170.1:0-25000 GCA_030789695.1 Scilla litardierei | reverse complement strand
CTTACTCGACCGAGTCATACTTCCACTCGGTCGAATGACATGAGCGCCCAGATTTTCAGACAGCCTCTCACTCTTTTGAAATTTTCTATCATTCCAATGAGCAAAGATTTTTCTCATATTTTTTATGGATAGTAGACTTCATGACGGCTCCAACACCGCCAAGAATGTGCCAACCGGAGGTCGGATGAAATCTGGAGAATTTCTGCAAGTTGATACTGAAGTGCTGGAATTTCCACTCGGGCGAGTAAGCTTTCCACTCGGCCCGAGTGACTGCGGGCCCAGAACTTAAGTTGCGGCCAGAGCTATCTTTGGGCACAAATTTTGAGAGGTTTTTTAGGGTTATTTTTTAGGGTTTTGGTGGGCTATATAAGAGGTTTGTAGCCGTCATTAGAGGAGAGTTCCATGATGTTTTCTTAAGGATTATTTTAGAGGTTAGGCCATGCCCTAGACCCCCTCTTGGATAAAAAATCTTGTATTTGGATTGAAGTTCTTCATCAAAGCTAAGTATATTTATTCTTATTATTTGATTATTTGATTTGATATCTTTTTACTTGCAAGCAATGTTTTCTATTGATTCCTTCATTGTTATTTCTATGCTTGAGTATATTCGCTGTTCTAGAGCAAAGGGATGAACAATATGTATCTAATTTTAGATTTGTAATGAATGAATCTCATATGTTGCTAGAATTGCTAAAGGGGTAAGATTTTGATTGATTTATCACGGATAGCTAGAAATTTCCATCGATTTGGGGTTTGCAAGAGATTGGATTCCTATCGATAGAAAGGCCTAGATATTCGAATTAGGTTTATAATCGAAATCCACTAGACTCAGTTTGCAAGAGATTGGACCAAAGCTAGCATTTTTATTATAAACCTTTACCCATATTCGTTTGCAAGAGATTGGACGAATACGAGCTATCACAATCTAGGTCGTAACTCAAGTTTGCACGAGAGTCGGCTCGAGGTGCGATTGGACGATGAGTCGATCTTCATGCTAGTGGCTTAGGTTAGAGTTTGCACGAGAGTGTGCCCTAATCTAGGTCACTATAGACCGACAATAGCGCGAGAGCGTGAGCTTGGTTCTCTATTCAGTTACGACTAGTTCACCTTAATGCAAGTCTAGTAATATTGAAATTCACTATTTACAATGATGCATGATAATCCGTATTGGGGATTTCCTAGCTCTAGACTCTTTTATTATATTAAATTTGAATTGATATTTTATCACATCTTTATCATCGACAACGACATCCATCACCATTTTCATTACATCATACCATAGCCATCTCGACCAATAAAACATTCGTAGTCGACCCAACCTAGGATAGATTGGAGCCAACACCACCTCCTCGTGTTCGATACCCGCTCGCCACTTTACCGTACGCTTGTGGTAAAACTACAACTGTCTTCCAGGTGTGTATCCGGGGGCCAATCAAGTTTTTGGCGTCGTTGCCAGAGAGGTGTTTCCAGTTGGGTGCCAATTTGCCACAATTATGTTGATTAGATTACGTAAAAAAACAAATAAACTAAAAAACTAAAAAAACAAAAAACAAAAAAAAACAGAGAGAGAGAGAGAGAGAGAGAGAGAGATATATATATATATATATATATATATATATATATATCCCCACAACATGCTATTTTTATTATCTTTATCTCTCTTTGTACCAATGACGTATTTTCCTGGTTGTTTACTTTGCTTGATCAGGTACAGTTGTTGCAGCGATGGTGCTTCCAAAGAATATGCGACCGGGTTCTATACAATCCTACATATATATCGCTACATTCTGTCAGGATGACGGAGAGTCCTTAAGGGAAGCCTTATGCAGGTTCGAAAAAATGGTAGGAATGTTCCAGGCAGAGTCAGACTATGTGTGGGATGGTTCCCAGCTATTCAATATATTCGCTAGAGGGCTAAAGGGACCATCATGAGAGTTTATGCGGATGTTGCAAGTGGGAAAGTTTAGTGATCTGTAGTTGGTAGAAACCTTGGAGCAAATGATAGATGATGCTCGATCTACCGGTTAGCTAACCGTTATGGTTGGTAAACCATCCGACCAAGTATTCATCGATTTTTTTATGGCTAATGTCTCTGGTGCAGGTACTATCATAGATGGAGTGTATGCTTCACTTGAAGGTGATCATATCCACCTTTATACCATCAACACTCCACAAATAGAGACATTTGAGCTGTCGAAGGAGGACACATATATGGACCTATTGAGAAACATTGTCGACGTAGTTCGAGAAACTGGTCCATTAACAATAACGGTATGTGATCCTTTTGGGCTCGAATTTCAAAACATTATTACTCATTGTATCTCTTCCACAGGTACAATTGATGATGGAGTCTGTGCTCTAGTTGAGGGTCATGAGACCCACTTTTATACTGTGGTCGAGATACATGAGCCCATAAAGCCACCTGCACCTACTATTGAGAAGGCCAAGCCATGCAATCGGGTGCCTCGAGCTTTAGGACAGAAACAAAGAAGGAGGCATAAAGAGGAGAAGATGACGCTTACATTGCCTTCTATACATGAGGAGCCTGAGGAGGATGTCCACGTTCAGCTTGGGGGAGGTATTATGCGTTTTGATATTGCCACCCCCGACGAGACCACAACACCTGGTACTGCGGAGTCAGCTTGTGCCATCGTCGCTCCCCCTTGCCACCCACATGAGCCAGAGCATGCTTTTGAGAAGGCCTTACAATAGGAGCCAGATCTTGTCATCGAGGAGGCCGTGCATTGGTAGGAGGACACATCCATTTATGAGGATCTCGAGCATTACCTTCCTCCTTTTGAGCTATCGCAGCCACCTCTACTTTCTACAGAGGCTGAGCATCCCTCAGAGGACCACCCTACCACTGATGCTGAGGACTATCTCATGGAGCTTATGGCTACCATTCAGGGAGATCTCTTTACCCCCTCGTTTCTTCAATTTGATTCCCCTCCCGTGTATGATGTTTACTACGATTCAGGTTTTGACGACTCATTGCACCTTTTACAGGATACACATACATATGATCAAGAGGTACGATGGGACGTATACGAAGAGGAGAGCGAGGAGTTAGCACACATGGATGCTATTGAATATGATCAGGAGGTGCACTGGGATGAGTCTGACGATGATGAGGAGCATCCTGATGAGACCTACGCATATATACCAAAGCTACCTGAACAACCTGAGGTGAACAACGAGGAGTCGATCGACGTGGTACATGAGAGTAGAGATTTATTTCTAGGGAAGTGTTGTCAATCGTTTTTAATTTTAAATACTTATGTTGATGACCCTCTTTGGAATACATTTATCTTGGAGAAGAATTATCCACATCAGATTGATGTGGCTTATCTCTTGCATGGTACAGGTGGAGTCCTTGGAGAGATGCTGGAAGCCGCATTGCTGGAGTCTGATGGAGTCCGTGGACACACGCATCTGGCGGAGCCATGGAAAGAGCAGTTGGAGCAGTTGCCTGCACCGGCAAAGATACTGGATCCGCCTTTTGCTATAGGTGATATCAATTCAGTAGTGTAGTATTTTATGCTTTCAATAAACATGAATCCTCTCGATAGCGAGAGGACCGTATAGATTTGGTTGAAGAAATATCACCTCCTATGACGACAACAATAATCATTTACACCCTACCCTTTATATGCTATATTAATTGCCATCTTCACATTTTGATGTGTCACATCCCTTTTGCTCACCACCATCGAGCATTTTTTTCAAGTGAATACTCAATTTCTTATTCGTATGACTTGAGCTCGCTTAGCAAAGCCGTAACATTTTTGATCAAGTCATTTGAATAGGATTGTTTGGTATAAGCTTGGGGGAAGGTGCTCTCATGCATCATTGCATGTGCTTGTAGTTGCATTAGGATTTCATGTCATTTATTTCATCATTTTTCATTCACCCCCCTTCTTATTATCGTTGTTCCTCATATTCTTTCACTATGATCACATTGAGAACAATGTGAAGTTTAAGCTTGGAAGAGTGCATTTCCATACCATTTAGATGCATTAATTGCTTTTTTACTTTATTTTAGGATTTTTAGGATTTTTTCAAATTTTTTCATCATCTTTAAAATTTTTCCATCTTATTTTCCTTTTATATGTGTTCATGCATCATATTGTTTGTTTGTTTTTCTTTTCTTTCCTCTCTTTTACTTTTATTTCTTTTCATTTCTTTTCTCTTCTTCTGCTAGATGAATTTCGTATGATAATATTTCTTATTGCTTTAGCAACCATCATGATGCTTATTATTCCTTGCCATGCTACTTAGAGTATTCCATAGTCTTGCTATTCACATGTGCTTGCAAATCTATTTCTCTTGATGATTTCTCTATATGAATGCATGATATTAATTGAAGCTGAATGTATGGATTAGTGTTTAGTATGCTTTTGTTGGAAGTGCACCAAGATTCACGCATCAATTGTATATCCGAAGCATCTGCCTTATTGTCTTATTCGCCTTCTGTTGCATGCTTGATATGATTGTACGCTTTACCGCTTGACTTCACTTTTTATTGAGATGATTAAGAATATCCATGCTTACATATGAGCTTTAGTTGAGATATTATCTTACTGAACCGTTTGTGCACATCATATGAGTGAACCGAGTGTTGCATCATTTCCTTCTCCACATATATCTTTTTATTCTCTACATGTCACTTGAGTTCACCTCCTAAAGCTACTTATATCGCATCTATTTCCCAAAAATCCCTACAAAAGAAAAAGTTAGCTCCAAAATGTCCAAAAAGCCAAAAAGGAGCCAAAAACCAAAAATACAAATCAAATTGCTCCTACAAAAATCCAAGAAGAAAAATGAGAAACAAAGTCCCAAAGAAAAAACTATTTCTCTATCTCATTATCGGAGCCACAAAAATACTTAGGAAAACCAAGGCAAAAATCACATTTTCCACTATTATATTCCTTTAGATTCGATGCCTCAAGCTAAGCTTGGGGGGTGAATTCACTTGACCATATGAGTGAGTACGACATTAGACTGGAGAGGTGCACGAATGAAGAAGTTTGATAAAGTTGAGACTTAGCGAATTACTTTAGCTATGGAGATTTCTTATGAATTGATATGAAAATGTGAATGACATGTCTCTTATTCCATTCTCTATTGCACGCTTGGTGTGATTCTTATATGCTTCTGTTATAACTCTTGATTGAAAAGTGCATCTCCAACATTTGTATATTAGATTCTATGAAATGCGTGATGTGGATATGAATTGATTGTATGAATTTAGAGAGTCCCTTTTGTTGTTCGTAAAAGCTTGCAAGTATCATGTTTAAGTAATATATGAAATCTTTATAGCATGTGATTCGTATTTTCCGAGTTATCATGATATGTAGCTTATGGCTTGAGATCTGAGAGAATAATCTAGTGACCCCTTCCACTTCGTATTCTTTTTCTTTCATTTCATTTCCTTTGTTTTCATATCCCGAGTTCGTCTCTCTACTTATCTTCCTCGATGACAAGTAAGAGGTAAGCTTTGGGGATTTTGATCGGTCCATATTTTACACCTTTTTTCTGCATGTTTGCATGCCATATCGATTGCTCATATTTCGATTTTCATGGTTATTCGACGATATTACGTTACTTTTCACTATTTCTTGTTTTTTGGATTTCAGGAAATATGGAGCGATCGGGAGCAAAAATTAGCTTAAGGGACGTGTACGCAACCAAAGCATCGCTCATGGCCTAATTGAGGAGCTAACGGCGCTGGACGATGAGCAGAAGAAGAACAAGATCGATAGAATCATCGAGGAGGCAAGGAGGAGAAGGAAGGATTCCAGAAACAGGCCACTCGGCCGAGTCACGCTAGTCACTCGCCCAAGTGAAGCAGCGTACTCGGCCGAGTACGACTGATACGAAGAACATTTGCCTGACATGATTGCCACAATGCACTCGACCGAGTGGTGAATTCCACTCGACCGAGTAGAGAACTTCCCTCGCCCGAGTAAGTCAGAATTTCTGAAGGAAATCGAATCAGACCCTTTGGAATTCCAGGGAGCACAGCAGAAGACCCACTCGGCCGAGTGATGATTCCCACTTGGTCGAGTGACGTAGAGCGCCAGAGTGCCCAAACCCCAACTTCAAAGCAGACTCTCTGGAGTTTTGGGAGAACATTAGATGATCCTACTCGGCCAATTCACACTTCTTACTCGGCGGAGTCATACTTCCACTCGGCCGAATGACATGAGCGCCCAGATTTTTACATAGCCTCTCAGTCTTTTGAAATTTGCTATCATTCCAGTGGGAAAAGTATTTTTTTCATATTTTTTATTGATAGTAGACTTCATGATGGTTCCAACGCCACTAAGAACGTGACAATCGGAGGTCGGATGAAATCTGGAGAATTTCTGCAAGTTGATGCTGAAGTGCTGGAATTTCCACTCGGTCGAATGAGCTTTCCACTCAGCCCGAGTGGCTGCGGGCCCAGAACGTAAGTTGCGGCCAGAGCTGTCTTTGGACACGAATTTCAGAGGTTTTCTAGGATTATTTGCTAGGGTTTTGGGGGGCTATAGAAGAGGTTTGTAGCCGTCATTCGAGGAGAGTTCCATAATGTTTTCTTAGGGATTATTTCAGAGGTTAGGCCATGCCATATGCCCCCTCTTGGATCAAAAAGCTTGTATTTGGATTGAAGTTCTTCATCAAAGCAAAGTATCTTTGTTCTTATTATTTGAGTCTTTGATTTGATATCTTTTTACATGCAAGCAATGTTTTCTATTGATTCCTTCATTGTTATTGCTATGCTTGAGTAGATTCGCTGTTCTAGAGCAAAGGGATGAACACTATGTATCTAATTTCAGATTTGTGATGAATGAAACTCATATGTTGCTAGAATTGATAAAGGGTTTAGATTGTGATCGATTTATCACAGATAGCTAGGAATTTCCATCGATTTGGGGTTTGCAAGAGATTGGATTCCTATCGATGGGAAGGCCTAGATATTCGAATTAGGTTTATAATCGAAATCCACTAGACTCAGTTTGCAAGAGATTGGAACAAAGCTAGCATTTTTATTATAAACCTATACCCATATTCGTTTGCAAGAGATTGAACGAATACGAGCTATCACAATCTAGGTCGTAACTCGAGTTTGCACGAGAGTGGGCTCGAGTTGATAATCCATAGTAGGGATTCCCTAGCTCTAGACTCTTTTATTATATTAAATTTTGAATTGATATTTTATCCCACATCTTTATCATCAACACCGACATCCATCACCATTTCTATTACATCATACAATACCCATCTCCACCAATAAAACATTCGTAGTCGGCCCAACTTAGGATAGATTGGAGCCAACACTACCTCCTTGTGTTCGATACCTGCTCGCCACTTTACCGTACGCTTGCGGTAAAACTACGACTGTCTTCCGGGTGTGTATCCGGGGGCCGATCACTCATCCATGATTGCTCCAGGTCGATGCACAGAAGCTTCCCTTCCTCTATGCTTGGTGTCAGATGGTTCTCGTTGTAGATAGCTTTCCCAATCTTGGCTGGTGAAGAGGATGCCAACTTTGAGAGGGCATCAGCCCGGAGGTTGTTTGACCTTGGCAGATGCTGGACCATCGCTTTTCTGAATTTGAGGAGCTCTACCTGGTCACACTTAAGGTACCGTATCATCAGATCCTCCCTCGCTTCGAAGCTGACTTCAATTTGTTGGACGACGAGCCTCGAGTCGCTGATCAACAGCACATTCATCGCCCCAAGCACCTGACAGAGCTTTAGCCCGTTGATGGCAGCCTCGTACTTCGCCACATTGTTTGTCGTCGAGAAGTTGAAGTGGAGTACGTACTCCAGTAGGCTTTCCTCCGGGGTCTCTATTACGATACCGGCTCAGCTTTTCGACTCCGTGGCTGATCCATCGACGTGGATGACCCATTGCTCACCCTCGAGCTGGGTGGATGTTGATGGAGGGTTCTCATTGGAGAGCTGCTACTGTTGTGATTTCGGCCAGTCGTCAGGTATTGATTTGCCAATCTCCTTGACGGTGCACTCTGCCACGAAGTCTGCCAGTGCCTGACCCTTGATTGCTGGCCTCGGCTTGTAGATGATGTCGAACTCGCTGAGCTCGATGCTTCAATTTAGCATTCGGTCTGATCTCTCCAGCCTCCTCAGATTCTTTTCAAGTGGTGAGTTGGTGTAGACAATAATGGAGTGCGCCTGGAAGTACGGCCGGAGCTTCCTCGTCGTCAAAGTTATGCAGTAGGAGAAATTCTAGAAGGCACTGTAGCGGGTCTTCGCCTCCCGGAGCACCTAACTTGCATAGTAGACCGGCCTCTAGATGCCCCGTCCTCTTTAACTAGGACCGAGCTGATGGCTTCTTCAGTGGTGGAGAGATAGAGGCCGAGCCGCTCTCCTTCCTCTGGCTTTGCGAGCAGCAGCAGGCTCTGTAGATAGGCTTTGAGTTCGCCAAAGGCTTGGGCACAGGAGTCGTCCCACTCGATCTCCTTCCTTTTCCATTCCTCTTGCTGAGGCCTTCCATATAATCTTGAAGAATGGGAGGGACCTATCGGCTGACTTCGATAGGAATCTCCCCAGTGCGGCGATTCGGCCGTTCAGCTTCTGCAAGTCTCTGATGGTCCTTGGCTCGCCCCATGTTGATGAGAGCGATATCTGTTGGGGCTGTATTAGAAACTCATAACTCCTCATATGGTTTTGATGATACAAACATATTATCTTTTCAGTAACTTTATCTATGCAGATGTTATAACACAATCAATTAAGACAATCATCAAGTATACATGTTTCAAAAGCATCCACTACAAGACTAAGCTTATCAATGATTTTTTGTATCTTGTAAATGAGATGTAATCTTTATTTTTTTCTCTTGTATTTACTTAGAATGTAAAAGCCTTGATGATAATCTCTCTTAGTCGTTTAGGATTCAACTTCAAAAAATTACGTCAAAAATCCAATTAGTCGACCAACCCCTAGTGCTAGTCGACTAATTGCAATATTAAAATATTTCTGGCCTAAAACTTCGTCATACCTATTTTAGAGTCTCTAGGATCATTTTCCTCAATTTCATAACTTTCGAAATTCTAGTCGACTAACAAACTTTATTAGTCTACCAGTCTAATTTTGAATCAGTTATTTTAATGATTTATTATTTAAATAATATATTTTATTTCTAGAAGTTAGAACTGCCATAAAGGGCTAGTTCTTATTAGTTTATATCCGTTTATAGAAGTTATTTTCGGTTTTCAGAAGTAACTTTCTGAAAGGACAGCTCAACAGCCAGAATCCTAGTCAATAGTTCTAATTAGTCGACCAGTCTTTTCTATTAGTCAACTTATGTGAAAAACTTCCCAATTTTTTTTGAAAATTTAGGTAGTTGTCCAACGTTCAAAAACTACCTTTTGGACTATAAATAGGCCCCCAGAACCCTGCCGAAAAATACACGAAAATTCACTTTCTTTCTCTTTTCTTAAGTTGACTTTCTCTCTCTAGAAAGTGTGAGATTTTCATATTTCCACAGGGGAACCTTTGCAGAATTTTTGCCCCTTTAGGAAGTCCATTTTTCAAGAGTGTTCTACCATATTTCATATCAAGAACCTTGGAGAATTCATCACCAACCTTGCGTAATAATTCCATCAATTATCAAGGCTATATGTGATATTGTTTCATACTCTTTCTTTACTTTATTTGGTGAATCTCTTGTTGAAGAGATTGTACAAATTTGCAAAACTGGGAGTGTTGGGATGTTTGCATGTTGATTACTTGCGGGGAGCAAGTGTTTTTAGTGGATTCAAATCTCTACGGGGTAAAGGACTAGACGTAGGATCACAAGAATCCGAACCAGGATAAAAATCTCTGTGTTTGCGTTTGGAATATTCTGGATTTTGTTCCTTTATTTCTACACGCTTATTGCAATTTTTATTAACTTTTAATTTTGCAGTATCGTCATGATTTACACTATTCACCCCCCTCTAGTGTATGTGGTGTGCCAGGAGATCCAACATTTAGTATCAGAGCTACATGGTTAAGATGGCCTACACCTATCCAACGAACATTTCAACGTCTTCATCACATTTTCCAGAAGGGCACTCTACTACAAGGCCTCCACTATTCATTGGTTCCAATTACTCCTATTGGAAGACAAGGATGACGATCTATCTTCAAAGCATCGACTACGAACTTTGGAACATGTTAAAAACTCAATACGAGAAGACTACAACTCCATATGCCCAATGAACTGCTACTGACAAATCTGCTATAAACCACAACTCTAAAGCAATGAATGCACTATTCTGCAACATGGACAAGAATGAATTCAATCGTTCTCCCATGCCAAATCAACATATGACATCTGGTATACACTGCAGGTAACACATGAATGAACTAATAATGTTAAAAAAACTAAAATCTCGGTTCTTATTCACAGGTTTGAGTTAATTAGAATGAATGAGAATGAACCAATTGGAGAAATGATCACTCGGTTCACCAACATTGTCATCTCCTTAATAGCTCTTGGCAAAACCTATTCTCAAACGGAACAAGTAAGGACTATTCTTCGTGCCTTAACATCAGAATAGGAGAAGAAGACTACAGCCATAGAAGAAGCCAATGACTTGTCAACTCTCACCGTTGAAAGCTTGGCTAGTAACCTGATGGCCTGTGAAGTACAACTTCAAGATCACAAATAACAAGTAGATACAAAGAAGAAAACTATTGCCTTCGCTGCTTCATTAGACACCGATGATTTAGACATGGACGATGCTGACATGGCACTTATAACAAGAAACTTTAAAAAGTTTCTGCGAAGAGGTAAGTTTAAAAGTTTTAAGCCCAAAACTACTAATGCTTCTTTGTGTTTTAAGTGTAATCGGTCTGGACATATGAAAAAGGATTGTCCACTTCTTAAGCCAAAAGAAAGGACATTCAACAACTTCAGAAAGGATAAGAAGTTCGAAAAGAAAAAGAAGGCTCTAGCAGCAAAATGGGACTCTTCATCTTCAGTTTAAGAAGAAGAAGTCAATGGCCAATCTAATGATGAGAATGCTCATATGTGTTTTATGGCACAAAGAGATAATGAGGTAAGTAGATTAGATAATGAAGAATTACTTGATGCTTTTAATGAATTATATACGAGATTCAAGAAATTGAATTCTCAACATAAGGCATTAGTTCGTTCTCATCAGGAACTAACCACTTTTTCTTCTTCATTAGATAGTCTAAAAATTGAGAAGGAAACATTATCTTCTCGAAATGATAAACTAGTTCATGAAAATGAGATTCTCAAATCTGAGAATCATAATATGATTTCATGCATAAGGATATTTCTTCTCAAAGGCTGAAATATGATGATATATCTTCTAACAGTAGTAAGTTTAATAAAGGAAAGAATAATCTAGATAATTTACTTAGATTACAACATCCTGCTAATCATAGACAAGGTTTGGGGTATAAGAGTACTTCCAAATCAAATATTCTTGGTAATGTCTTTTTAAAAAGAAAACGCATGTATTTATAAATGCAAAGAAAATTGATTCTTCTAATAGTCTGAAAAAGGATACTATTCATATTCCAAAAAACCATTTTTTCTTACATCTTCTATGAAAACAATTATGCATAATATTTGGGTTCCCAAAGACATTTGCTTATATAATAAGGATTTATATATTTCTAACTTTATGCAAAATGTTATTCTTTCTTCTAACTATTTGAAGAAACCAAATTCCACTTGGTTTGGTTTCCTATGGACTAATCCTAAGGACCCAAATAAAAATGGTACCAATATTTATTGTTTATATTTCAGGTACCCATAAAAGAAAGATGGATACTAGATAGTGTATGTTCTAAACACATAACCAGGAACATCAAACTTTTATCAACCGTACAATTCAAAGATGATGTCACCGTTACTTTTGGCGATATCAACAAAGGTAAAGTGATTGGCATCGGAACAGTTGGTTATCCAACTAAGCCAATCATCGAAAACGTGTTCCTCGTTGACGGTTTGAAACATACTCTCTTATCCATTTCTTAATTTTGTGATAACGACTTTAAAATAGTTTTCGAAAAAAATGCATGCATTAAATATGATTTTAATATGACTAATATTTTATTTCAAGGTAATCATAAGAATAATATATATATATATATATATATAAAGATAAGTGAAAAAATTTTCCAATGCGTGAAACCCGGAGAGGCGATTTGCGGCTGGGTCCAAACCCTAGGGGGCGGCCCTCTTGACGGTGAATTAGCCCATGGCGGCTTAGCCCACGGCGGTGACTCAACTACTGGCATCGACGGCGGCTTAGCCCATGGCGGGGGTTTCAATGGAGGTATATCGCTGAGGGATTCTAAATCTCAAGGGGGCGACTCATCTACTGGCATCGACGGCAGAGGATGGAATCTTGTGTCTCATCGGAGAGGAATTAAGGGCCCTAGGTCGAAGGAATTTCCTAGTTCTCGCGACTCTTCAAGGGTTGGTCGTAGATCCATCTCGTCTATTCGCAGACGTCCCCTGTGAACTGACCGTGATCGCGGCGGTCCTTCTGTGGTTCCTGCTCCTCATGCGAAATTGGCGATTAGACCCAATACCCAATTTCATGTTGCCCCAACTGTTGGGAAACGTTCTTGGGTGGACATTTGTGCTTCACGGAGGACGTATGCTGATCCATTGGTTATGAGTTTTATACAACCTATTATCAGCGTTGATGGTGTTGAGAAAGCCAAAGTGGCTGAGGCGGACATTTTGAAAGGAACATCGCGGTGGAATAATACTCTTGTAGGGTATGTCCTTGGGGATGTGCCTTATTTTGGTCAAATTAAGGCCTGGACTGAACGTTTGTGGCGCATCAAAGGAGGTGTTCGTATTTTCTCCATGGAAAACGGATACTTCTATTTCAGATTTGAGAAGGAGGAGGACCGTGACTCTATTCTGCATGGAGGGCCTTGGTTGTTTGATGGACGCCTGGTTGTGTTGCAAAATTGGACTCCTTCTACTAAGCATGAACGAGATATCTTAACGTAAGTTCCAGTTTGGGTACAATTTCATAACCTCCCTTTGTCAATGTGGACACTCGGTATTCTTAATTCTATTGCTAGCGTAGTAGGCAAACCAATTTGTCTTGATAGGGCTACCGCAAATTTAGACATGATCTCCAATGCACGTTGTTAGGTAGAGGTCAATGCCAACAGTGTTCTAAAAAGAACTGTCCAAGTTGAGTTGGATGATCTATCTACTATCTTGATAGATGTTCAGTATGAGGGGGAGCCCCCACGTTGCGGAGCCTGTGCCTGTTTTGGACATCTGGCCTCTCAATGTACCTCAAAAGCTAGTCAATCTAAATTATCTGGTGTTGGATTTGCTGGAGCTACTGTTTCTAAACCAATACCTGAGGGCTTGAACTTGGTTATGGGAAATTCTGCACTTCCTATAGGGGATTCTGACAATCCGCCTGTAGACCTGCTTGGTATCATTCAGCCTAATATCACCTTTGAAAAAGGGGAATGTAGCAAGCAAGATAAGCAGGATGTTGCAGCTTGCGTTGGGGTAAATCAAAGAAGGGAGTCCTTTTTGATGGGGGTTATTCATTCCATGTCGCTGATCAAACTTTTACGGAAGCAAAAGAAGGTGCATGATTTGAATTCTCCGGATCCGAGCTCTGGGCCTGTTTCGAACCAAGCTGGACATGTGACCTCTACGGATCCGCCCCCTAATATTCGTTCTATCCCTGTTGAACATCAAGCTGTGCCTACTATTTCTACTGCGCATCAGGAAGAACCGGCCCCCAAGCATTCTAACTGTTTCTAATCCCCTAAGGGATATCGAGCAAGCCAGCTTGTTGAAGGAGCGTGGACTTACCAAGGGTAAAAAATCTCATGTGCCGTCGTCTCCCGTACGTCGGAGCCCCCGTGTTATTTCCTGATTGGGTACTTCTCCTTCCCCCTATTTTTTTATAATGTCTGTCTTATTCTGGAATACTCGGGGACTGAACAATTATTCGCGGCGATCTGATCTGAAGCTCTCCATTCGGAAGCTTAACCCTACTATTGTGTGCTTATTTGAAACGAAGGTAGAGTCTTGTAACTCTAACCGTATTTCTAGATGCTTTGCTGTTGACTGGGAAAGTCTGGATAATAGGTGCCACCATAAGGGTGGGCGCATCGTTATTTTTTACAATAGTGTTATCTGGAAATGTACTGCTATTTCTTCTTCTTCCCAGCACATTTCTACCAGGTTCGCAAACTCTGCTGGCCTTGTCATGGGGCTATCTGCTGTATATGGATTTAATGTGGCAAGCTCCAGATCTGCTCTTTGGGATTCCCTTATTTCGGATTCCAGTTCTCTGTCTACCTTCCCTTGGATTGTTGGGGGAGACTTTAACTGTATTAGGCTATCCAATGAGAAAGTGGGTGGTCGTCTGGTTGATGCTGCCTCTATGGAGGATTTCAACTCATGTATACAATCCTGCCATTTAAACGAGCTTAAAAGTACCGGTTGTAAGCTAAGCTGGAATAATAAGCGTGTGGGAGGATCTCGTATATCTGCACGTATTGATCGTGTACTTTGTAATACACGCTGGATGGAACTTTTGCCCAACTCTTATTATGAGTACTTACAAGCTAGTACCAGTGACCACTCTCCTATGATGGTCAATCTCCTACCCAAGGTAATTTCTTTCCCCAAGCCATTCAAATTCTTTAACTCTTGGGTTTCATTGCCAGGCTTTAAGGAGTTGGTACAGGATTTTTGGGAAAACTATCGGAGTTATGATGTTCCCCCTTTGTTGCGGCTCACTATGATGCTTAAGGATCTTAAGCCTAGGTTGAAGTGCTGGGCGGCTGAGCATAGAAACGCTCTTCAACCTACAAATATCAGAAACCAACTGGAGTCTATTCAATCTTGTCCTAATTTAGGTTCTGATCCTGGCCTTCAACGTTTGGAATCAATCACTCTCCATAATCTGGTGAAGGCACTGAATATTGAGGAAGAGGACCTACGGCAAAAAAGTCGCCAACATTGGTTGACGCTTGGGGATAGGAACTCTAAATTTTTCTATGCTGCTATGAAGTCTAGACAGGGTCATAATTCTCTCAGTCACTTGATCTCCGCTGATGGGAACAGATATAGAGATATGGTTTTACTTCGTTCTGAAGCGGCCATCTTCTATGAGAATCTCTATCATCAAGAGGATTACTGGAACGTCTTTCCAAATTTAATTCCTAAACGTCTGCTCTCTCTGGAAGCTGCTAATTGGTTGGACAGGCCTGTCTCTTTCATTGAAATCAAAAATGCCGTTTTTCAAATTGGTAAAGACAAATCCCCAGGGCCTGACGGATACAACGCCTACATTTTCAAAATGAATGGGAGGTAATTAAGCCTGAGGTTGTATCTGGTGTCTCTTCTTTTTTCTCTACTGGTAGTTTGCCTCCCTCTGTTAGCCACACTTTCCTCACCCTTGTCCCTAAGAATTCAAATTCTTCGGGATTAGGTGACTACAGGCCCATTGCTTGTTGTAATGTGATTTACAAAATTATAAGTAAACTTTTGTGCAACCGATTGAAGCCGGTTATCTCAGATCTAATCTCCCCAAATCAGGCTGCTTTTCTGAAAGACATGTTGCTGGTGGATTGTACTCTTATTGCTCACGAACAGATTCGTGATTTTAGTAATCCAATGGGCTCTCGATCGTGTATTAAGCTTGATCTTCGTAAGGCCTTCGACAGCGTCAATAGAGAATTCATATTTTTCATCCTTCACCAAATGGGATTTTCTCACAAATTTATAAGCTGGATTACTATATGTATTTCATCTCCGTTATTTTCAGTTCTTGTGGATGGGTCTCCTGTGGGGGTTTTAGCTCCAATAGGGGTCTGCGACAGGGAGATCCCCTCTCTCCTTATCTATTTGTCCTGGTGATGGAAGCGTTCTCGCTCCTTATGGCTAATGCAGAAGTTTCAAAAACTTTTCAACCAATGCGCCGAATTGGAGCTATTTCCCACCTTATTTTTGCTGACGACCTCTTGGTATTCATTCGGGCAAATTCTCATTCCTTCAAGGGTCTCAAGGAGCTTCTACATAGATTCAACCTATTCACTGGTCTGCAGATCAATTGGGATAAAAGTTCGGCTATTTTTAGTAAAGGAGTTCGAAATGCTGGTAATCTTTCTGACATCCTTGGTATTAAAATGGTTTCCTCCTTCAATATTTATCTGGGTCTCCCTTTATCCTCAAAATACCCGAAAGCTTCTTTGTTTGGCAGACTAGTAGATAAATGTAAAAAAAGGATTATTGGGTGGTCTTCCTCCCTCCCTTCTATCTCAGGTAAAATTGAGTTGGTCAGATCGTTTATTTATGGGATGGTGGCTTTTTGGATGCAGGCCTATTGCCTTCCACCATCTGTTATCCGTACTATCAACTCAATTTGTAGGAAATTTATTTGTGGTAAACTCAATATTTGGGCTTGGAAGGATATGTGTACCCCTAAAAAGGAGGGAGGTGTTGGACTCAGATCTCTTCAAGACTTAAATGTTGCTTCTGGCATCAGGCTAACTTGGAGAGTGCTAGCTACTAAAGGTATTTGGGCTGATTTTATGAGAAAACATTATAACCCTATCAACTATGGTTTTTATTGTACTAAATCAAGACCGACTGACTCGGGGTCTTGGAAGTTCTTATTAAAATGTCGTACTCTCTCCCATTTGCTAATTAAACATGTGGTGAAGGATGGTACTTCAACATCTTTTTGGTACGATAATTGGCACCCGTCGGGGCCCCTCTATCTAATTCAAGAGCCGCCCCATGGGACTGAAATGTCCAGGGTAAGTGATTTCTGGATGGGAACCGGATGGAGCAACACCCCGGCTCTTGATGGAGTCCGGCTTCTTCTTGCTAACTATTCATTAAGCCAAGGCTCGGACGGGTGGAAGTGGCTTCCTGGGCCGGGGTTCTCTTTCAGTTCTGCATGGAATGGCGCAAGATCTCCCTCTCCTCCTTTTGCTTACTGGGATTCTATTTGGTTTTCCTATCAAGTGCCGAAATTTGGGCTTACATTACTTAAAGCTATTCACAACAAACTACCAACCAAAGATCTACTTTTTTCTAGAGGGGTTGCGTGTGATACTGGTTGCGTTCTTTGTGACTCCAATGAGCCTGAGAGCATTTCACATGTCTTCTTTAATTGTGAGTACTCTATATATATTCTTACTAGGTGCTTGTTGAAGTTGAGCTATTCAGGTCAAATTCCCAAATCCATTCAAGGAGTTTGTGATCTGTTTTATGCTATATACAAGAAGAAGGATCCACTGAATGTTCTTGCCAGATTAGTCCTATCCTCTACTGTTTGGCACATATGGAAAGAGCGCAATAGGCGGATTTTTGAAAGCAAATGCAAAGGAAAGACTGTGTTGTTTGATGAGATTGCGAATGATGTGAGAGCTACCCTACATCTACTCAATAAAGACGAGGCTTCGGATCCAGTTCCCTTCTCTAACTGGGGGTTTATTGATGCGGAATAGTGGTTCGCTTATCGGAGTTGTGTAAAAGTGATGTTTTGTGATTTATTAGTTTGTACATACTTTTGATTCGCTTTGTAAGAACGGTAGACAATAATTAATAGAGGGTGACGGCGCTTGTGCCCTATCCCCTCTTTAATTAAAGTCTACTTGTTATTACTAGCGTGACTTTGTAATCTTTATGCCTATATTAATATAGCCTAACTTTATTCGCCATATATATATATATATATATATATATATATATATATATATATATATATATATATATATATCTATATTACATTTGACAGAGTTTTTTGAATCCTAGGGCTGACTAGGATAAAGGGTTTGATAAAAGACGGCCAGGATTTAATCTTGGAGAATCAACGGTTTGGATGAGGGTTTGAGATGATGGATTTGTATTTTAATACATACTTTTGATATTTGTGGGTCCAACAACAGGCTTCTTAAATCATTTTAACTCAGAAATAAAATCGGGAATAGCAACAGTCTTTTTGGGGAAGAGCCAGAGGCGTTTTTGATGGATAGTTCCCAAAAACCCTCTTCCCAACATCATTTCTCGCAAGGGGAAGAGCAAGAGGCGTTTAGATGAAGCTTTAATTAAACCGTCTCCTTTGCTCTTTCTTCCCCAAAGCAGCACGAGTTCACTATTTGCTCTTCCCAAACATCAACATCATTTCCCCAACATCAACCCTTCTCGCTCTTAGCTCTTCCCAAAATCAGCAAGGGGAAAGACGAGTTCGCTATTTGCTCACCTGATTATACAACACGATCACACAGAAACCCTAGGGAAGTCTTGCCATCAGGCATCGAGATTGAGAATTCTCTTCAGATTCTCGGTAGCGGAAGCGGCGTTAACAGTGAAATCAAGAGGAGGCAGGTCGAGAGAGACGCTGCGATTCTGGCGGAGGGGGAATTTAGGGATGGGGAGCGAGCTCGGGGGAGGGGAGTTCGTGTACGTGGGGCCGGCCCACAGCTCGGAGTAGGAGAAATCTTCGAAAAAGGTGGGGCCTTTAGGGATTGAGCTGGGGAATCTCGAGCTTTTGGGAGGAGACTTGGGGTGAAAAGGTCGAGGAGTCCGGCAATTGATCTTTCCCCCGCTGCGGAATTGATTCCGATGTTGAGCAACGGCGACGGAAGCCATTAGAATCTGGAGAAGAGAGAGAGAGAGAGGAGTTTTGAAGTTAAGCTTGCGACGACATGGAGAAATTGATGAGCCACGGAACTGAAAGGACTCAGAGTTGGATTTAAGGGCGACGAGACGGGGGGGAGAGGAGGGTCACGCGTTGGCTGCCAGTTTTGACCCGAAGTTTTTTTTTCAATTTTTTCTTTTTTGTGTGTTGAAAATTGAAATTGCGAGGAAAGAAAGACTTTGCCTGTTCGGTTTGGTTTGGCATGGTGGGCTGGAGGTTTGGGTGCCGCCCAGCGTGGTCCACTGTGGATAACACGGAGTCGACGTTAACTTCAGCTATATAAATTATAATTAAAATGATAAAATAATCCATCAGGAACCTAGGATGAAAATCCTTGCTGCCGATATATGGATTTCTTATGTTTTTATCATTTTGCATACCGTAAGACACTGCCAACCTGTTTGTGTGAATCTTTGCTTATGTCGAGTTATTGTATGAAGGATCATACACATAAGCCATCTGTTAATGCTATCGTAAGAGGGCGTATATGTTGGAATGATCAATTAAGTACTGTTTTCTGGCTCAGGGATGCTATCTATTTGCATAATATCATGCTATAGTTGCGACCTGAGTTTGTGTGCATGCATGGTTTGTGGTACTGTGCTATATAATTGACCAAACTTGATCAATTTGTGTTTATATATTAATTTGTGATTACGGCAAGATCATCTCTTTTGTCCTATTTAATCATTAATTTGTGATTACTTTAGTTAATGCTAGTTTTCATTTTCTACATTTGTTAAGCATTGCACTTTAAAAAGGTGGTGGTGGTTATTATTACGTAGTACTGTCTGTTAATGCATTACAAATTTTCACAAATTTCCACAAATTTTCAACAAACTGGCACTGCCCTCAGTAGACACATACTGGCAAGTATTTGTTTCTGTGTGCCTATACTTTATGGTTATCAGTGTGAGTATACTTTATGCATATGCAAATGCTTATCAGCATGAGTATACTTTATGGTTTCAGTGTGCCTCAGCCCGGTATATTGGATTGTTTTAAGTGAATTGGTCCATTTCCATCAACCAAATTGATAATATACACATGCCATTTTAAGTAACGTTAAGTAATGTTAAGTAATGTTAGCTTGAAAAAATTACACCTCTAAAGTGTTAACTGGCATGTCAAAGCTTGGGATTGATCATTTCAACTAAGGACAGTAATCCGGCTTAATTAATTTTTAAAGTTTTTTTGGTAAGAATTTTTTAAGTTTTGATTATTAAAAAATTGAGTAGTAGTCCTTTTCTAAGTTCTGATTGGTGCATTTTTGAACTTGAGAAGAACCCTCCATTGCAGTAAGTATGAACAATGAGCTTAAATATGTATCCTAGCTTATGTTATTATGGTCAGGTTTTCACGTATCCTATCTTATGTTATTATGTTGCTGTCGATGTCCTCGAGTATGTCGCTACCGATGGTGAGTTTGTTGGTTTAATTAAGTGGTTTCATTTGTAGGAACTATTTAGTTGTTTCAATTCTCTATATTTTGTGCAGAGACCATTCATCTTTCATGCACAGGAAAATTTCATCATCAATTGATCTTTTAAGTTGATGTTTTTTATTTTGTCTATTTAGTTGAGAATTGACGGTGAAGTTCTCAAATCTATGTTTTGGAGCTTGCTGCCGGTGAGGAACCACGAGGAGCTTAGGAAGCTGCTTGCTGGTGTGATGGTTGCTAGCGGAGGTGTCTTGCTGAACATTCGCTCTATTTTGCTGCCTAAAACAGGGACCATTGAGCTTAACTTTGAGCCAAGTCTCTGAAGGCCGAGGCCAATTCCAATGCTGGTGTGTCTAAGGAGTAGGCTAAAGAGCAATGGTGATGGGTTTTCTTATTAGGGGGTTTCGTTTTTTTTTTGGGGGGGTGTGGGGTGAGTGTGTGTGTTTGTGTTTGTGTTTGTGTATATATGGGATTGGAGGCTATGAAGTGTTTGGGGGGGGGAGTTTGGGATGTAGAGCTTTTGTTGTGATCGGATCTTAAGTATCAAGCTCATCTCAGCATATAGTTCTAATTTCTTTTTTGGCTATTTTGCTCTTTGTGTTGTTGATCTTGAAATTGTTTCCAATCTGTTTGTTGTTTCGCTTCACTCACATAATACATCATCTTTGTTGGAGATGCTCTTACATCAGTATTTTCCCCTAGCTTCTTAATTACTCTCCAAAATCTAAAATTTGAGAACTTCCATCAGTATTGTTCCGCACTGAAAGTGCCTACACCGAATTTGTTGTACTGCGTCGAATTTGTTGTTCCACGACAAATGCGTCACATCGTCAATGCCACTAAATATTTTAACGCTAATTTGTAGTTCCACGCAATTTTGACTGTGGAAATAATTTTTTGGAAAATAAAGATTTTGTTGGGGAAAATCTTAATTGAATCGGGTCTACGCCGAAGGCGCCCGTGCTAAATTTTTTTACACTAATTTGTTGTTCCGCACCGAAGGCACCCGCGCCGAATTTGTTGTTCCGCGTCGAAGGTGCATGCGCCAAATTTGTTGTTCCATGCCGAATGCGTCCGTGCCGCTAATTTTTTTACACTAATTTGTTGTTCCTCACCGTAGGCGCCCACGCCGAATTTGTTGTTCCGCACCGAAGCTGCCTGCGCCGAATTTGTTGTTCCATGTTCGACGCAATGTTGACCGTGGAAATGATTTTTTGGGGAACAAAGATTTTGCGGGGGAAAATCTTAATTGAACCGTGCCCGCGGGCACGGGTTATGACTAGTATATATATATATATATTGGAGAATATGCTTTGCATCTTTATTGAGTCATATGAAAAAATACAAGACTCTCACGGATGGAGGAAGGATGTGTGTAGCATGGGACAAGAGCACAGGCGCCCTTATCCCCACTGATACATGACACCTTCCGCTATCTGTAGGGTCAAATAAGAACAAAAAAAAATACATGATGGTCATACTAGTCAACCAACCCCCAATTAGAAGGAGGGGCAATATCAGTATCCCTATCCCAATCTACATGCCTCAGGGCAATTCTGACGTCATCAGCAATATTCTTAAAGAGCTGAGTTTGAATCTGCCTGCTTCCTTCAAATATCATTCTGTTCCTCTCCCGCCAAATATGCCAAGTCAACATAGCCAATACAGTTTTGGCCAACCTTCCCACATTGCTCTTTCCATGAAAAAATGAGAGTATCAAATCCCCAATACCAGCCAAAGTGGAGGGAATGGTGGTGGTGATCCCCATCTTAAGAAAACTCCTGCAAAGGAGGTAATTAGAATAAGAGCATTCAAAAAATATATGATCCATGTTTTCATGAATATTATCAGAGCATAAAACATAGTCGGGTGAAGTAGGCACTCCCCATTGTACGAGCTTATCACGGGTAAGCAGTTTCCCATGGAAAGCTCGTAGTAAAGTGATAGCCATCTTGGGGATGTGCCCCTGAAACCAGACCACCTTGTAATAGGGAAAGAGTGGTTTAATAACCCGAGAGCCATCCCATGCATTGTGAAGAGAAGGGTTTTTGGAAGCCCAAGCCCAAGAATCATTGCCCACGGTCAATGCAACCGTATTGAGAATGTGCCGAATAGGAAGAAGAGAGCTGCAGTCTGACCAACCCCCATTAGCCCAATAGTCATTAACCATGCTCTGTTCCTCTCCACCGGGGACCTCATAAGAGTCACAAAGAGGGCCACAGGGAAGCCAATTATCATACCAGAAGAGAGTAGAAGAGCCATCCCTAACATTGCGTTTGGTAAGTTTCCTGGTGAATTCACGGCAATGTAGTATAAATTTCCAGGTTCCAGACTGCATAGGATGGGACTTGGCCAGAAAGAACCCAATGTTACTCATATAAGGGTTCCTCATGTAAGTAGCCCAGACACCCTTATGAGAAAGCATGCGGCATGACAGTTTAATACCATAAGCTTTGTTTAATTCCGTAAAGTTCTTGATCCCAACCCCCCTTCCTGCTTGGGAACACACATATCATTCCAGGCCCAAAGATGGTTTTTCCCCCAGATAAATTTCCTGCACATGGAGGTGAGTATGCTAAGAACAGACTTAGGTATGCTAAAAGCCTGCATCCAAAACCCAACCATGCCATAGATAACTGATTTAACCAGCTCAATACGCCCAGCAGTGGATAAAAGGGATGAGGACCACCCCTGCAACCTGCCTTTGCATCTATCAATCAGGCGACCATACATAGCAGCATTGGGGTATTTAGTAGAGAGGGGAAGTCCCAAGTATGTGGATAAAGACTGCACTCTACGAATGCCCAATATGTCAGCGAGACCACCAGACCCCCTAGTTCCTTTACTGAAAATTCCAGCACTTTTGCTCCAATTCACCTCAAGCCCAGTAAATGACTTGAAAACAGAAAGGAGGTCTCTCAGACCCTCAAAAGATTTGAGGTTAGCCCGACAAAAAACCAACAAATCATCATCAAAGAGAAGATGTGTAACGGCCCCCGCTCTTTTCATAGGCATAATGCTGCGCGTGACATTGGCCCTTGCCATAAGCAAGGAGAAAGCCTCCATGACAATCACAAAGAGATAGGGGGAAAGGGGGTCTCCCTGCCTTAAACCCCTATTGGATTGGAACATACCATAAGGGGAACCATTAATCATGACAGAAAACGAGGGGGTAGAGATACATTCACATATCCAACCAATAAATTTGTGCTTGAAGCCCATCCGGTGCAGCATGTAGAAGACGAATTTCCTGTTAACACTATCAAAAGCTTTGCGTAAATCAAGCTTAAGACAGGCCCGAGCCCCCATAGGATTATTAAAACCCCGAATATGCTCATGGGCAAGCAACGCACAATCAGTCAGGAGACGATCTTGTAGGAAAGCCGCTTGATTTGGAGATATGAGCTCGATAACCGCTCTATTCAATCGATTGCATAGAATTTTGCTAATAATCTTGTACAGAACATTACAGCAGGATATCGGTCTGTAGTCCCCCAAGCCAGACGCATTTGCACTCTTCGGTACAAGGGTAAGGAAAGTATGATTAATCTGACGATAAATCTTCCCAGATTTGAAAAAATTGAGAACAGCTAAGGTGACATCTCCACCAATAACATCCCATGAATTTTGATAAAAGAACCCATTGTAACCATCGGGGCCAGGGGCCTTGTCCACACCAATTTGAAAAACAGCTTTCCTAACCTTCTCAGCAAGGACAGGTCTTTCAACCCAATCAGTAGCAACTTTGGCAAGCACTCTTTTAGGAGTAAGACAGGGAAAGACTCTCAAGTAATCATTCTGATTATAAAGGTTTGAGTAAAACTCAGGGGCCTCAGATTTGAGTAAGTCAATAGAATTGTTGCTAGAGCCATTGGCGGAGATAAGATGCCCAATATTATTATGACTCTGTCTAGCCCTCATGGCCGTGTAAAAAAATTTGGAATTACGATCCCCGAGATGCAACCAATCTTGCCTACTCTTCTGCTTAAGATTGGATTCCTCAATATCAATAGCCTCAGCAAGCTGATTTATTAAAATACGTTCTTTCTTTTGCATCTCAACACAGAAGCTCAGGATAGGATTATTTTGAACAGAGGCAAGCTTAGTACGAATTTTAGCAACATCGTTGGCATTGCGAAAAACCGCTCAAAAGCTCTTGAGACCTATTTTCAGATTTTTAAGCTTGGCTACCAGTCGAATCATTGGACAACCATAAGCTCTAATGCTCCAATGTTCCTTAAGCAAACTAAGGAACTCAGGACTGCGATGCCAGGCATTAAAGAATTTGAAGGGTTTAGGATCAGACCCCTCCAATTGATGAGTATGAATAATCAGAACGGAATGGTCACTAGTGCCCCCCCAGCAACGTATTCACAGTATGAAGATGTAAGAACATCCATCCAATAACTATTGCAGAAGGAACGGTCAAGGGTAGCAGAAATACGACGTTGCCCAATACTGCGATTATTCCAGCTCAAGGTATTGCCAACGGTTTTGAGTTCCATTAGAGCGCTGGTATTGATGCAGTCATTGAACTCATCCACCATATGCCCATCAATCAGTCTACCTCCCACTTTATCCATAGTATATCTAACACAATTGAAGTCTCCCCCAATTACCCATGGGAGACCTTTATATCTGTTAGCCGTATCCTTAATATCAGCCCAAAGAACTCTGCAATCTTGGTAAGAAATTGAATGCATAAACAATAGTCACCATCATGGTGAAGCCAGCAGTATTGACGCATTTCATAGAGAGGTGTTGGGCCGAGACACCATCAACCATGACCTTCCAGGTGTCGGGTTCAAACATGACAAAGATCCGACCATTGCGGTGCGAACATCGATTCCTAATAGAGACCCAATTCTTAGGGAAGC